>JAPMOR010007077.1:1098737-1117729 GCA_026543865.1 Argiope aurantia
AAATTCCTTAATCTCGTTGTGTTTTTGACATCGAAGTAATTATGTAATCGATGTAAGTATCGAAGTAATTATGCAATCGATTAAAGTTGCGAGTTGATTAAAATTAACGAACTCAAGTCTAATCTGTTTACGTGGCGTTAGATTAAAAAAAACTTACAAAATTTGATTTAAAATTTATTTATCTGTTCTTGACAGCTGATATACTCCTGAATATTTTAAAAGCTAGTTAAAACTCATTTTTAAACTTTGTGTTTAATATGGTGGCTTTTAATGAATTGTAATCGGTTTAACGAATTTCTGAGAAGTTTCAAAGAAGTAAGTATTTTATGAAATTCATCAAGTTTATATTGTTCGTTGATGTGTAGTATGCAGGCGGGAAAATCTTAGGAAATAATTTACTTTAAGATCTTAAGAAAAATGAAATTCTTTAGCTTTATCCTCGAAATAAATTATTAACTACAAAGATTAGTCTAGTTATTAGAATTGCGGAAAAATTAAAATTATTAAAAATG
The DNA here is from genome assembly GCA_026543865.1 of Argiope aurantia. Taxonomy (NCBI): domain Eukaryota; kingdom Metazoa; phylum Arthropoda; class Arachnida; order Araneae; family Araneidae; genus Argiope; species Argiope aurantia. Next base: position 1,099,250 of record JAPMOR010007077.1, read on the forward strand.
AAATTTTTAATTAAAAGGGAAAATTTTTATATTTTTATTGGATATCAGAAATAAAATATGCGCATCTGTATTTTATAGCAATTTTTAATTCATTTATTTTAATTCTTTTATAATATTTTCTTCTCAACTAAGTAGAGATTTTGTTATAAATTATTGATTAACATGCATTTTCTTAATTGTATTTAAATTTATCAAAAATTAACTGTCTTCAGCAAATGAATTGTCGGCAAATTTCAACTAAAATTCACAAATTTCCTTAATTTCAACTAAAATTCTTAAGAATAACTTCATGATTCTATAAATGAAACATTTTTAACCTCCAAATTGTTACAAACAATAAAGCCGAAGTATTTTAATAGGTTTACGCCTGTTTTGTTTATTGTGCTCATGAAACTTCTTAATGGAGAATGCTATCGAAAATCTGGATTTTTTTTTTTTTTTTTTTTTTTTTTTTGGCAACAGGAATATTGTCTTTTATCATGTGAGAACAGGATGTTTTTCTGGTTTGCGATTTTTGACGAGAACAACGAGCAGAAAAGTGGCAATTTGTCGCCTTTGAGGCATCGATTTTTCGCTTTTAAAATTATTAGAAAATATAACGGTGCAGGTCACATTTGGAGACTTATCACTGAAAAAAGTTAGAACTTGGCGCGAATGTCCGCAAAGTACCCGATTCTCAGGTCTGGCCAATAAATAACAGACTCGTAAGAAGTTATCGTCCAAAGAAGCACAAAAAATAAAATGGAACTGAAAGCGAAGGTATCGAATATGTATATAATTTATTTTCAATTTTGAATTTTTCTAGATAGTTCAAGTTTTGGAGCTCGAACGATTTTGAGATGAGAAAGAGAAAAAGAAAAAAAAAAAACTCGTTTTTCTAAAAGTTGACGACTGTGCAGGGAAAGAGAGGGAAAAAAAATCTTTTTTTTTTAAAGTTGACGATTGCACAATGCGTGATCATTCCAACTAGTTTAAATTAAATTTTCTCAAAAAAATTCAAAAAAATCTGGCTTTGGGATAAAATTTTGAAGCTCATCCGATTTTGAAAATGTGGAAAAAAAATTTAAATACCGACGTATGCTAATCTGATATTCACGTGATTGTTACAAACCGGTTTAAATTTGACCGGTTAAATGAAATAAAAAAACAATTATTTAAAAAAATAATAATGTTCTCACATGATAACTTGAAATTTGTGATAGCAGATTTCAATTTTATATTTTTATATATTTTAATTCTACCTCAAGCGCATTTAATTCATTTGAACACACTTCAGTTTCTGAATACTAATAAAACCGATTAACTATGCAAACAAATCCATATATTTCAACTGAATTCTAGAATTTAGTCAAGATTTAGAGAATATTCACATCTTTGATGAAAATTCCCACAAATGAATCAGAAATTTGTCCACAAATAGTTACTAAAATTAAATGGGAGATATAACGCTTTCTCAGGGTGGCTTAATCCCAAATTATCATTTAAGCAATTACACAGAAAGAAATTCATAGGAAATGTCTAACGTAATAAATAGTAAGGATTACATTAGATGCCCGAACACGCCCTGTAACATAATTACCGAAGTAATTTATCTAAGATTCTTCTCACAGATATCAGGGTAATCTACTTATCTCAATCAATTCACTAATGTGATCGGGAGAATCTTGGGAGATACGGAAACAAAACCTAGGAAATTTCCTTTTATTTGAGTTGATGAAACAAATAATGCTACTTGAAAACAAGATACGCGGATCGAAAAGGATAATTTTGCTTGGGGAGTGGGGGGCATAAAGTTCAGTAACTTAAAGTAAATGTTACCACGTTTCTGAAATGAGAGGCGTATGCTATTCAAGTTTTGAATCGTTGTGACGTACTATTGACTGATTTTCTCTAACAATTGATATTTCTTTCTCTATGAAAAATATTGAACAAATACTGTATGTATTAGACTATATTGTTAGGTATTCCAATTTAAACACATATTTATCATTTTTATCTACCCAAAATAGAGAAAGATATTTAATTGCTGTATCTAGCTCATAGGCAGTAATTATCATTTAGCTATTCTATCACCGGAAATTGATTTTTTCCCCTAATTAGTAAAGTTTATTGATTTTCAGGCACTACATCTTATCCCATTAAATAAAAATACTATTTAAATTTATACTTGAATAATAACATACAACATTCTAATTGGTTCGCTGTACAATGAAAAACGTTCCAGTTGTTTGGGCAGGGGGTTGTGACATTTTATAAAACTTTTAGAAAATCGTAAGAATGGCCGCAGACGCCTCTATATGTCATGAAATTTCATACGAAACAAAAACGACGAAATCGTAACAGTCGATTAGGCTAGGGCATTCTCTCATGATTATTGTCCATAAGGAATGTGCAGTGATGTATGTTTTTTTCCTCATAAAAATGAGAGACGATGAAAAATACACGCCCGTTGATGGATGGATTATCAAGAGAAATTTTTCATAATCATGCAAAAAAAAAATGAAAAAATGTTTTTAAATATTCAAGATGTATTTAATTATTTTCGGCATTCAGAGATTTGTTCATATTACAAAATGCAATTTTGACATAACATTTCATAAATAATGCTTCATCAAATCAAACATCAGAAAAACAGGCGAAAATTCATCGAAATTAAAATATTTCCTTTGTTTGTTTGTTTTTAATTTATACGTAACATATACATGAAAAAATTTAGAAAAAAAATCTAATACATCTTCTCTAATCTTAAAAAAAAATCTATCTCGCAACCAATATTTCTACAAAAACTCCAGGCAGCATTGTTCTTTCTTTCAAATATTCAGATATACATTTCGCGAATGAATGAATTACAGCGTTACTTTCTTTTGAAATGACAAACAGAAACTTTATTCATGATTTATATTTATAGCAATGACCGAAAGCAATGTTGTATGCACCACTAACACAATAAGAGAAATATTTTGCGTTGAAATTTTATTTATTTCTTTGCTCTATTTTTAAGAGAAGATGGGAACAGCATGTGCAATGAGATAGCATTGTTTGGAAGGAGACTACAGATACAGTCAGCGGAAGATGGTGGGTTGGTTGCTTTTGAAAGTTTTCGTGGCACAGAAGCCAGATTAAGTTAAGTTCTTCCAAAGCTTACAGTTTAAATGTGCTTTCAGGTTTCGAGAAAGTGGGATTAGTTTTGGAAACAGAAAATATGGGACTTACAGAAAAAAGCTTTTAGCTAAAAAAGAAAGTTGTGGTAGAAATGCAATAATTTATAAAGTATCTGTCATGTCTTTTGATGGATAAAAAATAAGATAGATGTATTTTGCTAAAATGTAAAAGAGCTTGTAAAATATTAAAAAAAAAGTTTAAGAAATTACTTACTCTTGATTCAATACTTAAGTGTCCAGTATTTTCAACAATACATAATTCGGAAGCCTAAAAAAGAAAGAAAAAATAGTTTAATACCGGTATTAGAACATCCCTAATTATATATTTTCACACTGCTATCATCAATATAAATAGAAATTATACAGTTTCATTCTATATTGAAATATCCACATATATATAAAATGATACGTACATGGCACAAAAATCGAGCTTATTACTAATTATCGAATGGCAACAGTCAAATATAAACAAAGCGTCATACGAATTTTTGACTGTTTCATTCACTGAACATTTTTATAGCTGTACTGAGTCAAATGCTTCGTTTGGGTAATTAATAAAGCTGCAGAATATTATTATATGTGTTCTGCAGATAGTTCGTTATGTCACCAAAGAGGATATTCAATCAGAGGAAAGAAGATATAAAAGAAAACATGAAATAGGTTTCAAACAAAAAGTTCAAAAATAGGCTTAACCGTTGCCAGATAAGTAATCGCGGTAATATTTAAATTAATATACAATTTCTCACCAAGCAATATTACTCACCAATATTACTGAAAACCTAGAAAAGTTTAATTTCCCGCATGTACCTTTATGGAATGAAATAAATAGGAAATATAATATTTCCTAAAAATAAATGCAAGACAAAGTTTTCTTTGATCTTTTACAATACCTATATTATTAACGAAATAAATCAGCTCTATTTAAGGCAAACAAGGTTTAATATATATCCTTTCAATTCAGGGCCCAACGGCTAATTTGTAAATCTCTAATAATAGATATACATGTGTTAAAAAGATCTAAATGAAGTAAATAATTATATTTTATGTAACTTGAGTCAATAAATGCTCAGATTTTATTTAGATTCTTTGCTCTGTAAGTCATATTTAATAGAATATTCTTGAGACAGTGATATTTTAAATAAAATGTGTAGGACTGCAATCAAATAAATCATTCACTAAAACTGACTGACTTGTAAAAATTTAAAAATCACTATTCAATAAAAACGGCTGATTTTGGACCAATTCATCGACCGTCTCAAAGATGATACTTCAATCAGCGCCTAGCGTGTCTCTACTGATTGACCTAAGATTATGAAACTGTTAATTGTTCTAAACTATTCTATCTAAAACTTCATAAATCGATCAGACTTGATAGAAGAAGATAGATGCGTTCATTTATCTATTTAAAAGTTGAAGTGTCAAGAATATTTCGCAGAATTTCGCAGTAGGTTCTTAGGATTGAAGAACTGTATAAATTCTAGACTACATAAGCTTTTGAAGTATATTTATAGATCGTTATACACATCATTTAAATCCTTTTGGAAGTGAAACTAAAAATTATATTTTATCATGAATCTCAGAAAGTTGTTTTAAATAATTCCTTAGATATTACATAAATTATGAAAATTATTCTGTAGTGCACATAAGACTTAAAGGTTGGACGACTCTGTTTTCTGAACTCATATTTAATAAAAAGCTTGGCTTCAAAATATTTTTTTATATTAATTGCAGTTTTATTCATTTCCATTTTAATATAAAGTTGCAATTTTACATAGAACAATATAGTTTAAAAATATTTTGGTGAAGAAGCTATTAAAAGACAAGGTACATAAAATATTAATATGAAAATTTTAGCGAGCATTAAGATAGGCAAACGACTTGTCGTCAAGGACGGCTAATAATAAAATAAAAACACTTAACTTCATTTAAAACAATTTTCAAAAGGAAGTGCATGATATTTAGAGAAATCAGAAAATAGACTAAAAACAATGAATGAACGTTCGAAAATTATTTCGAAATATATGTACTATTTTTGCACAATCGGTAAAATTGTTACGTGGGCAAAGAAAGAATAAAAGAAAGCAGAGCCCCAAAAGGCAACTACCATGTGATGAAGGTATTCCATCAGCGAAGAAAAAGTGTCATGCAAGAGATCAATCTCAACACAATCACGCGAAAGACCCACAGAGAGAGCGGCTTGTCGACACAACGGGAGAGGCCGGCAGCCCCCTTTTCGTCATTTCTCAAAAGAAATACTAAATCGTTCTTCTCTTCTTTCTTCCACAAAAATCGTTTGGTATGGTGCTTCCTTTGCGCCGAAAAAGACCATTATGTACCAATGTTGTCCTGGAATATATCCCTTCATTTTAAGAAGAGAGGCTATTTTGTCCTTGGGTGGTATACCCCGACTTCAATCCTGCTTTTACCCTGGTGGAAATATAATACTTGCCTATTTCTTTACGGCGGAAATTTAAAGGGCATTTCTCGAAAGAAGGAAGGAAATTTTCAACGCGATAGACGAAAAACATGCATATGCTCATTTGGAAGATCAACTTTATACCACGGCTTCTCTTTTTCTGACATAGAACTAGATGCATATGAATAATTTAAGTTTTCAGCGCTGAATTTCAAAATTCCCCATTTTCATATTTTTATTTAAAAGGTCAATTAATTTTTAAAGTTCTTTTTTTACTTCATCTTATACCAAGTTAATAACCAATACATAAGATTTTAATATATATTTCCTTTTAAAATTATAAATACGGAATAAATAAAAAATAAACTATGCGGATTCCAGAACAACGCGAGAGAGTGCAATACGGAATAAAGGACATGATACGACCCTAAACATGAAAATGACATGCTCCAAAACAATAAATCTAAAAAAACATATATAGATATAAAAATTGACAACCAGTTTTATAATTTAATATCTGTATAAAATTTATAATAAAATCCATCATCCAGTTGACAGTTTTCCGATCATCTATGAAAGGCATAATTCAGAAATGTAACACACTTCATAAATGATATAAAATATGAGATTTTGACACCAACGCTACAGATCTATGCCATATTTTTGATCAAATCGATCACGAAAAAAAGATTTAATTAGTACCCTTAAGTCCCTTCACTCTTTTGTAAGTTTATGAGAAAGTTTAAGAACGAACAGTTCCAATGAACGAAGCAATACATACAAACGGGGATATACCGTTAATATTCTGAAATTATTAACGCTAAATACAAATGTGAAAATATTAATATAAGAGAAGTAACGAATGCGCCATCTAAATTATATATATATATACTCTGTATATGGCAATTGAATCAGTCTTATTACTTACTGTCGAATAGCAAGTCAAATGTAAAGAAAATATTGCTCGAACGTTTTAAATTGCCCCATTTAACAGTTTTACATCTGCACTTAATACAACGCATTGCTTAGCTAATTAATGGAGCTGCAGAATATTGTTAGAAATGTCCAGAAAAGAATTCGACGTGTCCCATATAACTCCATTCAGTCAGAGGAAACAAATGTAAATGATATCACGTAAACGGAGTCAAAGAGAAAATTTAAAACAGAACGAAATTAGATTTAACTGTCGCTAATAAAGTAATCACAATGACATGCATCGTTAATGCATAAAATCCATTGTTTCATACATAAGTTATTTCGTGATATAATTAGAAATTCGATGAAGTAAATGGATTATATTTTTTAACGGGAACGTATATACATTTTAATTTTTTCGAACAATAATTTGTGATAGACTAATTCCATTTAATTCATATGCTCCAGTCTTATAACATAAAAAGATGAAATTTTAATAAAGGCATTTCACATTAATAGTTTTACACCAAAAAAGCCAGTATTCTGAGTTGATACGCTGGTCGCTAAAAACGACTCATTCAGCATGTTAATATCTTTAAATTTAAAATCAATCCAACTGCGAAAACGAGAAAAAAATGCAAAGGAAGAACCTGATTAGAAGGTTGCAAAGAAACCAGAAGCCCCCACTTGCGAACTCGAAAGGCAAACGGATTGATTTCTTTATGTGTGTTGCGGGTTTCCTTTAACAATTGTAGGAAAAGCAAGAAATACTTCTAGTTTTACGATTCACGTATCATCGATTTCTCGGGCCGTTCGATGAGCTCCCAGCGGTACGCTCGGAGATGAGGCGAGGGTTTTATTTCTTCCCATTTTAGCCCTGGCTGGCAAAATTTACTTATCTCTTTCTTTCCAATTAATATTTGTTTTATTGTTTTAACAGAAAGCCTCGGTAAAGGTAAGCCTAATATTGGAAAAATCAATGCAACGGATAGTCTCTATCAGTAAAAAAACATTTTCAGATACTGAGAAAGTAATACAAATGGTAGTTTTTAATTAATATTTTTTAATAATTTTTTTCTAATCCTCAATTTCTGATTTTTTAAAAGTTAAAACAGATTGAAATTAGAATGCATAGGTACATTGCTGTCCAGGAAGCCAAATAATATTATTACAGTAATTCAGTTATGAAAAATTATAATATAACCAGCATATAGACACCTCAGCTGGCACCCCCTATCCAAACATCCATACCACACCAGCGGGACGACGTACACCAGATCCACTTACACGACGATGGTTCTCTGGAGGAAGCGGGTCTCGAACTTGAAACCCTCCGGCTCCAAAGCCAAACACCTTACTATCAGGCTACCGCGACCCTCATAATATCCATCCTGCAAAATTTAGTAACACCAATAGTAGAATAACAATAAAATAATTTGTTGAAAGAAGCATTATTAATTAGTGGCTAGCTTCTGCCTAAGAAAATTAGGCAGCTGACTAGATTAAGAACCGTTAAGTTCAGGGAGTACTTAGGCAAATAGTTTTTTAAAAAATTTTAAAAACAGAAGCTAAATAATGTAAAAAAATAAAAATTCTGTGAATTATAAAACATTGAGATTATATTAATACTTTGTGAAACATAATTGATCAAATTCTTATCTGCGCCATCATATCTACATAGTTATTAAAGTATCTATAAACACCAAACATTTTTCTAAAAATAGGTGAGCACAATCTTAGATTTTATAATTCATAAAGAATAAAATAGTAAAAATATGCTTCTTTATAAAGTTTTAAATAAAAGTGCAACTTAAAATAAATCATTATGTTGAATAAATTTAAAAAAATTGATATGTGAAATTAAATTGATCATATTTAAAAAAGAGGGTGAATTGTCTAAATACATTATTAATGTTAATGTTGACACTTAAGAAATTCGTTTATAATGAATTTTGGAAGTAAGACTATATCCTTTCCTACACAAAAATGTATTGCTTCCAATTGTTGAAGAACAATAAACATATTTCCAATAATCTGAATTTTTTTTAAATTTAAAGAAAATAATTCAAATTATGAGTATAATATCATGAATAACGAAATATATTTTCAATTAAACGGAATTGTTAATAAATTAAACAGTTAATTCACAGATAGTGAGTGCTGCATTATTAAAAGATTGAATATCTCAGAATCATTGACACAGCTTTTTAAATAATATTAACACCGGCTAAACAATAGTGTATTTCAGACTTTCTAAATCCCTAAAGTTTTAACAACAAAATAATAGTTTAAAAAACAAGGAAATAAAATGAAAATATAAAATGTGATTATTTATGTCAGTGGAATAATAATGTAACTGCCATCCTTAATTTCTCCACTTTCAAATTAATGAAAACAATCAAATTCCAAAACAAGGGATAAAGAAAATAAAACAATTATAATTTATATGTAATTGTATAAAATAGAGCAATTCTTTATAAATATAATTATTGTGAATGCATTATTAAATACAGACAAAAAGCATGGAAGAATTTTAACATACACAAAAAATATAAATTTACTTCCATTTCAATTAATTGTTATCTTGAAATCATTATTAATTAATGAAATTGAGCTGCCATCTTGAAATTGAGCTGTTTTTTATGATTCAGTTAATGGTAGTTTCTTTCACAAAATTTAATTACAGACGCTTCGAATATGCAAACATAGAACATTGCTAAAAAGGGTAGGAAAGCAATATTTAAAAAATAATTTAGGATTTCTATTCTTAAAGAGCATTGTTATTCTAAGACAGTAAGTTTGTAAAGTACAGTAAGTAAAGTTTGTTGTTGTTTCTTATGGCACTTGCCATGGACATGCCCGCTGTTACGAAGACAGCGATTTTAAGTCGGTAGGGTACCGTCTCTTGTTTTTATAGCAGCGCCAACTAGGGTCAAGAGCACGACTTTGCTACTCACGCATCACTCATTCGCTTGCACAACCCCTTTTTACAGGAGGGCACATTCACACATCTCACAGATAGAACAACGGAAGAACAATCATGCACAAATCCGGACTCGAACCCAGGACGCCCAGATCACGGGGAAGACGCGCTACCCATATGCCAGGACGCCGGCAAATAAAGTTTATAGATTATTTCAGCACAGATTATATTTATGATGATTTACTAAAATTTATATAAACATATATATATATTTAAACTTATGATATAAGCAATGTCTTGACAGTTATTCGGAAAGAGTGTCATTTGAATGCAAATACGCTCTCCTAAAATTTTAATATCCCCACAAAAAATGAATAATGATAGTCATTACCAGTTAGAATACAAATAAATGATCTGGTGTAATTAATTAGTAAAAAAAATATTAATTCATTAATTCTTTTCCTCTAAAGATTATAAATACATTTTTTTTAAAGAAAATTCATTAAAAAAGAATTAGGATAACAAATAGGATATTATCTCGTTTTTAAGTTTGGGTCGTCTTTAACCAGTTAACTGTCTTTGACGAGAATACTTGCCATAGAGAAAGTACAACATTTTGCGTTATGACAAGTTTATTCAATGGCAATTATTATATTTATATAATAATTATTTAATTACTATATTTATAATTAATCATTTATTATATTTATATAATACTAACTATTACCCGCGACTTCGTTCGCGTGGAAATTTTGATGTGTACGTATGAGAAGTGATGGTCTGATCAAAATGTAAAATGTTATCAAACCGTATCATTATAGTGTTGTCGAAAGCAGAGTCTGATATGATATAATCAAGAAACTTGTAAATCATTGAGAAAGGTCTAAGGAAAAATTTCAACATTTATTTTTATTGTAATACCATAATGTATATAACAGTAAGCTCTAGTTTAGCCCTGGAATTTGTTGATCGTCATTGTAAAAGCCAATTTTAAGGGAAATTGCAATCTCTTGAAAGAAAAGGCAAGATTTTGGAATAACAGATATGAGGGGAATTAAAAGGCTGTCTCCTTTAGCAGCTCCTGTAATAATGGTAGCTTTTATAATATTACTGCCAAGTTCTGTGATACGAAGCCTGGTGCCGTTGCACAGTCTGGGTGCATGAAGATTTCGCATCAGCAGAGCTGGAACGCCAAATTTATGCTCCAGCTTATGCGAAGATGCACCTGTTAACTCTGAGGAGTTAAGAAATTCAACAGGCTAAGCAGTACTATTGTCATTAGCCATCACAGTTTCTATGCACGTGTATAGTTTTGAATTTCCGGCGATCATGTCTAATTTTTTTTTTTTTTTTTTTACTCATTCGTTATTTGGCGACAGCACTGCCCTCTCACACAACCACTCTTCATTATTTATATTAACCTCCAAATTGGAAAAAACTTGTATGATAAGTTCATCTTCTGTAACTACTGGATAAGAAAATTCTTCTGAAAATAGAATTATCCAATCTGAATCCTCTCCCTCTTCAATATGCAGAATCTTATTTGGAAAAAACACCTGATTCATGATCGTGTACAGTTGGATGCGCATGTTGCACGTAAGACGCAATTTTGCAATCCTATACCACAATGGCGTCGCCTTGAGAAATGCGTTTATTTCACCCGCCGGTATGGCCCTCTCAATAATTGTCAGTGTCTGTCTAAAATCACCTGCGCGCCAAACGACAACGCTGCCTATCAGCGCCTGGTTGCCGCGGGTGTCCTGCAGGTTGTGATTTAACGCCTCTAATGCATACTTGTGTGATATTGTGCACTCGTCCGATATTATTAACTTGCACTGCTGCTAAAGAACTCCCCGGTCGTTGTTTTTGGTGATGTTGCGTGTTGGGGTATGTTCGCTTGCAAGATTAAGCGGCAATTTGAAAACGAAATGTGCAGTCCAGCCACCGTTAAACAAAGTTGCAGCAGTGCCCGAGGAAACTACAGCCAGAGCTATATTGTGGTCCTTGTGGGGCTAGCAGAGATTGAGCACAAAAATCTTACTCGTACCCCCTGGTGCGTGCGTCAATAAAGAATAATCCCTCCTCCCCACTATTACTCGATGCAGAATCGTTTCGTAGACGTGACGATACTTGGGGAGTAATAATAGTGTCATTTCATTAAAGTGCGCTTCTAAGACCGCGGTGTCGTAGTTTAGCTCCTTCACAACTTCGCTTGATAATTTTCCTCTTCGCTGCGGTTGGGTAGGCCGAAATCAGCTAGACATTTTCCAGATATTTTATCTTTAATCAATACCAAAGCTCCGTTAATGATTAGGTCATTGTGAGTGCCCTCCAGCCTAAACACGATATCTTCTTATAAAGCGTCCTTGTATGTATTCCACAGCTGGAGGAGGTTTGACAGTCCACAAGTGCTCACTAAAATTGCAAACAGGTCTTCTAGCTACTTTCATAGCCCGAGGTATATTACTCCTCTTCGAAAGATTAGATTTGCGTTTTCATTTCGAAAAAGTATCAAATAATAACAAATAAAAAAAATTAAAACTAATCTAAAAAAAACGATGTACTTAAAGCTATAAATAAACGTATTAAAAGTATATAATAAAACAAAATAGAAAATCACGTCCGTATTTCTCTAAAATCAAGTCAAGTCTATTTTATTTATCGATAGAGTTTGAGAAAGCTACAACAGTATAATACACATAATTTTTAAACTTTAATTAAAATGAAAATACAGTTGTCAACAATCAGAACACACTGTGAATGCGTGAATTTTCAACGCCAGTTGGCGTAACGCAAATGTGTGATATTTTCTACGCCAGTTAGAGTAACGCAATGCAGATTAGAAATTTTTTATTTCCTTTATTCTGTTTTATTTTAATTTAAAAGTACTTCAGAATGAATCCGAAAGATCGATTAATTAAAAATTTTTAATTTTAAATGCATCAAACACTAAGAAAATGAACAGAATCATTTGAAATAATCGATCCAAAATATGTTAAGCCTTGACTCTTCAGCCTGGGAAAGAAAAACAACAGAAGCCCTAATCATTTGGCGGAGGAGAAATGAAGACTTTTGGCGGGGAAGTTATTTTTTAATTAATAAAAAATTAACCACTCAATTAATCGGAATAAATAGTAGCCTATGTCCTATTCCAGACTATAATCTATCTCTGTGCTAAATTTCATCCAATTCCGTTCAGCCGTTCTGGCGTGATTCACTAACAAATATTCATCCCTCCGTCTATCCATCCAAATTTTCACATTTTTAATAGTAGTATAGATACATATGTTTATGACAATTTAGATATGTATTTTTCGAAGAGGTCGAAACAATTAACTGGTTAAGGTCTACTCGCCTTTCACAATACTTTTTGTTAATACTTTCAGATTTCCTATGCTGCCAATATAGTATATCAAAAGTAATTTCCATTCACAAAGCATACAGAGAAGAAAATAATACAAATAATGCTGCCAATATATTAATGTAAAATTAAAACATTGTGACCATTAATACGAAGTATTAAAAAATGTACGTTGAGTATATGCCTTCCATCTTTTCCAAAACGTCAGATAATAAATAAGAGAAGGAAAAGGCCGAACAAAATAGCATCATAACTAGCCTGAAGGTTTCAATGATCATGCAGTGAAGGTGAAGCAAAAATAATTTCGATAATGAATATGAAAAAGAAACAAAAGAAACAAACACATATATTTTCAATTATATTTCATCAGAAGAAAATATTCGAATTTTTGCTCTGGAATAACTATTCATCTTTTAGTAACTGAGTAAACAAAATTACAAAAGCAGATTCGGCAATTGCATTGGATATATGTTTTGGGTAAGTATTAATAGCAGATAAATTTACTGATGTTAATACAGTCATTTGTAAAAAGTTTATCTCTTTTTTTTTTCTAATCTTTTTTTCCCCATTTACGTGGTTTCGTGCGATTGATATTTTCTCGATAATACATCAATTTTTCTCTTTTTCCTTGATACATGTAGAAGCGGAATAATGTTACAGTATAAGTTTAAAATCTTAAATAAAATAAACTCATTTGCTATTCAGTATATTGTGCTAGGTAATGGATAATAAAAATTATTAATGGATGAAATTATACTCAAAAATATTTGTTTAGGTTCTGTTAAAAATCGTCATTTTTTTAATCTGCCAATAAAGTCTGGAAGTCACTGAAACATAGTTATTTTTATTAACATACATATGAAAACCATTGCCCAGAAATGTAATTCTAATTTATATTTAATCTTGTTCCATTTAATTCTGGCACCCAATTTATATTTATAATTATTCGCAATGTTTGTTACAAGAAATACTTCCTTTCAAAGATTTTAAGATAAACATTTATATGAAATTTATATTAAATAATTTAACATCCCCCCCCCCCAAAAAAAAGAAAAAAAATGGCCGATGAAAACTTTTTAAAAAGCCAGAATACCAATATTTCAATAAAAATATTTATGCATAGCAAAAAGTTATATTTTAAGGACAAAAAAAAATTTCAGTTAAAAAAAACAGTGACTATCGTTATGCCTATTAGATTATATATAAAATCAAAAATACCGTATTTACAGAAGAAAAAAATGTTTACATTGAAAAAGAATATGTTTCATTATAAGGCAACAAATTACACATATGCAGTCACTTGCAATTAACTCTGCATTTCAGAAATCAAATATTCAAAATATCTGACAACACACTGCTCATACAAATGCTTAAATACCCCCCCCCTCAGTAAAAAAAAAAAAAAAAAAAAAAAATAAAAAAAAAAGAGCAGATATTCTTTGAAAATCTTAAATGCCATTGTATGTTAAACAATATATTAAACTTGAAATTTAGCAGATCTTTTGAAGCCCAGATGAGGAGAAACAAACGCCCCAAATTATGTGCTGGCACGTTTGTGAACAAATCGGAAGTCCTTCCATGGGACCAGAAAGCCCCTTCCAGAATACATAAACGATCTGATGACTTGACAAAATTTCGAAGCGGTGCCTGCAGATGGCAAGGAGCCAAGTGTTATCAGAAGAAATGACAAGAAAGTGAGAAGGGCCGTGTATTTTTAATCCGCTGTGTATGATGTATGGCAGACTGGCTTTTCGGTGCAAGAGTTGGCAAGAAAATACGAATCGCTGTTTATACAGTATTAAGTTAAAATTACGAGGGCTTCGAAGAAACCACGGAAGAAATGTTTATCGTTTAAGGATGCTGGATTCATCTCAAGAATGTTGGCAACTTCACATCACGGAACACAGGTAAATGGTAAATGGCTTTCATTGTTATTCAATGTACTCCCATTTGCTACGAAGTTTGCAAAGTAAGAAAGGAAAATTCGTGTCACGAAAAAGCAGAAAAGAACATATGTGAGACACGATTTCTAAATTTAAGATTTTTTTTAATGTTATCTAAATAATGTGTTCATGTTTAAAGAACGTTGAAACTTTTTTTTTTACATGTTGGCCTTTATATATATGGTTTATAAATCTTGAATACATATTCCGCGATTTACCGCGGTTTAAAATTTAGTCTACTTTTTGCTACATCTCATGAATTTCGAGAGCTAATATACTTATTCATATTACATAGTTGAATTACATTATAATCATTTCGGATTAGCATATAAATAACGGTTCGATTCGTTTTCAAAAATATAGCATGTTGTTCGTAAACTCTGCATCTAAACCATTGTTAATAAATAAATAAAACGACACTTTAAAGGATTTAGTTACAAAAACTTCATTTCAAACTAAAAAATATTTATTAATATAATTAATTAAAAATTAAATATAATTGTAGCCGCTCTTAATTGATGATGATGATGTCAGATGCAGCGTCCTCTGAAGTCTTGTAGCGCTAATACTCAGTTCAGATCTAGCGATGGCATGTGTTGCATACTTTGATCCATGCTCTTATATATCTTAAAATTACTCCAAACTTTTGTATGTAATTTATTAATACCTGTAAATAAATAAATGTTGCAGTAATCTGGACTTTTTACTGAACCCCTTAACGGCCCCACATAATTTATTAATAATACATTTATTAATTAAATACTTATTAATATATATTAGCTAAAATAGCTAAAATGTTTATTTTTATCATTAGGACCAATATAATTTGCTAATTGCGAAAAAAAATATATAATTTTTTAATGCAAATAAAAAAAACCGTACTTTAGTATTTCTAATAGTGGTTCTCTTTTTTTATTGATAAAAATAAAATAATTTATTAATTAGGAATGCAAACTGCTATTGAGTTGTTTTCATGTTCTCGTAGATGTAAAATGACTTGCGGAATTCAAAATCTTATTATTTGTGTAAAATTGCTTCTAATAAAAAGAGCAATAATTTTACTACTAACAATGATATATTTATTTTTGCTTTATATTTTCTTCCAGAATGTAATTCCAGTACTTAAATTATAAATGAACAAACCACACAGATTTGCATAGCAATGATATTAAAAAGGATTCCATTAATGTTGAAAAACTCGCAATCCATTAATGTTGAAAAAGTTTTGAAAGTCGTTTGTTAAAAGAAATTCTGTATTTAGGGCTGTTTCACGATTCACAAAACATAACTGATGGGTAAGACGCCAATGAAGATCCCAAAGGATTGGTACGTGCCCAACATTTTAATTAAATTCTAAAATGTCATAATAGATAGGTTTTGCTGCCAAGTTATCCATAATAAACAAAAAAGAAATTTTCTAACCAAAATTAAAATACTGCAATTGATAAAATAGTTTTCTTTTTATTTATGTCAGAAAAAGATATCCATCAAAAATATAGCATCTAACGCTTTGTTTTTAATTTTAATGCCTCTTTTAACTCGGAAATGAAATTCTATTTATATCAATGCAATCAAACCAAGTGATATTCGAAATACATGATAAACATTGTTGGACATGCCAGCTATTATCTCACCCATCCGGAAGGAGGGGGGGGGGGTGGCATCTCAGATGTGAGAATGAGGTCCGTTCTCGCTATCCAGATGTGTGTGTGTGTGTTACCCCTATTGATGACGGGACATGCTTCCCACAGAAAGGTTTGTACCGTGAACCGTGGCTGGTGACGGCCCTTAGGACTAAATTTCAGTTTCCGTTAATGCTGTCGCGGTGGTTTTGTCATTCAGATTGATTAGTGTGTTTCAGAGCAGGTTGGATTAGTCAATGTGTGATGCCAGCTATTAAATGCATGTATTGGCACGCAGCGTTGTCACTTATATATTTATTCTTTTTAAAAGGTAACCAACAGTTTTAAAAATCAGAGCAAAACCTTTTATGTATGAGAAGAAGAATTAAAAATCTTTAGTTTAGAGGATTTATTATTTTGCCTATTCAAATTTAGCCGTTCAAAACTTCATGCTTTGTTATAAACATGGTAAAATAAGCGGTAAAAATATTTCAATGTATCAATGTTCGAAGGCATCAAAAGAATAAAATATTAATTGGTCTTTTTTTTTCAAAACAAAGAACAAAATATTAGTATTAAAGGTGTATGTGACAAGAGGGCAAAGAAGCTGAAAATAAGGCCTCATTTATTCATTTCGTCCCACTAATTTCTTCAAGGTGTACAGCGATTTTTGAACCATTCTATGATATTTTTTTCTCGTACTTTTGCGAATAATTACGTATGCCAAATGTTTTGTTTTAAAGTTTAGAAGATTTCGAATTCTCGTATTCAGCCCTAAACATATTTCGAGGAGCAAATGGAAATGCTAAAATATATAATAGTTGTATTTCACCTATGTAGAATTCGAGATCTTTCAAGTTATTATCAGGTTTCTAACTAAACCGGATTCTATGATACACCCTATTAATCTCGTCACCTTTATATGAAGAAGAAATAGGGATAACTAAGCGATGCTATAATTGAATTTTCTAGTACCTAGGGTATAAATTGATCAAATTTTATGCAAAAGCCAGGGGAAACATCAGATTTAAACAAGAATGCTATTAATCTCTTCAAATAATAAAGGAGAATGTGTTTGTGTGTCTGTGGACGCTTTACAACTCGGATCGTGTGATTGAGTGCTACCAAATTTGTCACAAGAAAAAAAAACCTTTAGAATGTGGAAATGCACAACCTGGAGAAATTATTAAAAACTTTTGGCTAGAATTTTGGTTAATTAAATTCAAGCGAAATTTGAGCCTTTCACAACAAATACCGAAACTATTCTTGCATAAAAAGATATTTACACCGCCTTTAATCCTTTCAGTAGTGAACCGGCCCAAACGGCCTTTCAAATTCTATATTGATGCGTCCGTTTTTGTTTCACACGAAGGGTCCAGGATGTAAAGCGATTATCCTTTTGGTGATGACTGGTTTTACGTTCTACACCAGTAATTTGAAAAAGAAGATGGTCCTCCAGCATAGAATCTGTAAGGTTGGTTGGACCAGTCTGTAGTGAAAGAGTTAAAGGTTTTTAAAAATGTGTTTTTAATGATACTAATTTAATAAGTGCAAAAAAAAATTCTGATTTTTGAGAATTTTTAAAAAGTATTTTTTGCTTAATTTTTAACGATAGATTTCGTTATTGCAATGGAATTCAATCCAGTTTAATTATTTCATCAAGTCAAAATTAAAGATGAAAGACTGTTATTAGCTCAATTTATATGATGAATCAGAATGTGATGCTCCGCGCCAAGTCGAGAATGACAACTTGTAATTAGAAGACAGATTATTCGCAGACTTACGCTTTTAATGGTTTTACCACGTCATTGGAGACTTTATTAAGAATTTCCATATACACAATAAATAAAACGGGCGGAAGACTATTAAAAACTCTGCTTTATAGTCTACTGCAATATTAAAAATATGTTATTGATGGAATTAAGAAATCAAATTACGTATACAAGATTTAATTGAAATTAATTAAAATCAATCTTTAAGGCAAACTAGCTCTTTCGAGAACAGATATTCGGAACGAATAGATCAGAAAAGTGTCTAATTATAAATAGATATTTTAAAGTTTTAACATTTGATATACAATATTGTATGTGAATTGTACATACTTGTATATATGTATTGCACAAATTTTGTACATACTTG
>JAPMOR010007077.1:1117739-1128305 GCA_026543865.1 Argiope aurantia
GTACATACTTGTATATATGTATTGCACAAATTTTGTACATACTTGTACATATATATTGTATGTACTGCGGACATATTTGTACATATGTATTGTGCATACTGTGGGCATATTTGTATATATGTATTGTACATATTATGTACATACTTGTACATATGTGCTGTACAGATTGTGAATTATCATCCTTCAAAAATAGAAATAGCCTTTCTATTATTTTAACCAATAAAAAATAAATATTTATTTACCAAATAAAGGCGTTAAGATTCAAGAAAATCTTCCTAACTATGCACGTTCAATTCTTTATTCTGGTAATTCTCAACACAAAATAAACTACATAAAAAAGAAGAAAAAAAAAATTACGCGACGGAGCGCCATTTCATTTTGACAACCGAGAGTCTTTTCTCAACAAGCGGAAAAGCAGATAGAATTATGCCTCTCGTACTATTTTTTTTTATATCCAGAATCTTATTTTCCGGAAATAAACAACAAAGCGACAAAGAAAAACTTCGAAAATATTAGTTTTCGCTCAATATCGACTTCTCGCAGAAGGGTTGAAACATGATTTCTCAGAAAATAAACTTATCGTGTAATATTTCCGAAATAGAATTTTTCCAATTCCATACAGTTTTTTTTTTCTTTCTTTTTTAAAGTTCTTCGTAACGGTTCAGCAGGACAGATTCGAATCGAAGTTATTTGGATTGTGCGCAAACTTTTTCTCGTCCTTGGTGCGTCATTCAAAATTATTCTTTCTCGAGAAACCAATATTAACACTTCTGTGGGAAAGAATAACATTTATTCATTTTTTATTAAAAACTTCTATATCCCAGTTTTAAAGAGCAACAAAGTAAAGAATTCCCCATGTATGAATCAACTGCAAAATAAATATTTTTTAAGCCAATCTAGCATTAAATATATTCCAACAATATGCATGGACGAATTTTTCAATTATTTGAAAAATAATATACAAAGAAAGTAGGTAAAAGTTCTCACAATTTGTTACAATAGAATGATAGCATATCAATATTTATTGATTAATATGAAGGCGACCTTTTATAATTTCCTGAATTAAACCAACGGGGGTGTTTTCACCTAATAAAGGTCTTACATAAAAAGATTAAAAAAATACGCCAATAAAGGTCTTAACCCTCTTTTCCAGCATAATATATTGGATTTTGGGAAAGAAATTTTCATACTTTGCTTGCGTAAGGCGAAAGTAGTATGTGGCCATTCTGACTACTTCTCAGTTTACAAAGAATTGCATATTTTTTCATATTGGATTTTGCATTATTTAGAAGTTATATCGCCACGATAGACAATTATTGAACTATAAAACATAGCAGCTGTTAACAAAACATAGACTAGATTTATACATATTCCTTTTAGCTCAACAGTGAATGAAAACATGCAGTCACCATAACCATAGTGAAATTCTACTGCCATTGATAAAAAATTATATCAATGTTAAGTAGTCATTATCGACCAATTTCGTGCAATATTTTAAGGCAATAGAGATACAATATTTGTAAATTTTTTTTATATGTAGTAATAAACATTTGACTGTTTTTAGTATTTAAATCAAATATCGAAATCGAAACTGCAAATATATATCCACATCAAAATTTTGCTACGAAGCTTTTACAAATGAATAATGATTTGTATATGAATATTCAATAGCGAGCACATGATAGAATGGTCTCATAGTTCATCCGAGTTTCACCATTTCACCCATTTCAATAGACCGTGGAATAGCGGTGATTATAGAATGCAGGTAATTACAAGTTCTGGAGGAAGCTAACATTGGGCACAATAAATGTCATCTAAGAGGCTTTCTATACATAGCCCACTGATAGAAATGCTTACATATGTAACAGATTATTATGTATACATAAGATTCAAACTATTCACTTAATCATCGACGAACGGAACGCTATGCCGTTTTCGGTAGCAGCAAAGCTTTAAACACGTATATAAAACAAGAATTATTATCAAAGTTTATTTTATGTTATTTATAAAGTAAAAATAAATAAAAATTGAAGCTTTTGTCGATGGAAATAATCGAGATAAATTATTTATTAATAAGGCATAACTAATAATTGCAATATAGTTTATACAGGAAACAATGGACAAATAAATGAATAAACAATAAAATATAAAAATATTTAGCAAAATATTCAGGGGAAAAAACTGAAAAAGTTTAAAACATACTGTTTTCAAATTTATTTTACAAATAGGCGTTCTGTTCAAAAAATGTTAAAGTCACAGTATTCCTTACCATTTTAATAATTCAATAGATAATATCACTTCCTCTATGGCGATAAAATACTTCTGTAGCTACATTAAAATATTTTCTCATATGCCATACCAATTATTTCTATTTTATTATCAATAGTTCCAAATCTTTTAAAACCCTTACTTAGATTAGAATAGTACCAACCCCCTTCCTCCATACATGCAATATTCTTCTTTATAGAAACGACACTCGAACTCGACGGATAACTCGACGAAATACTCTCAGAAACTCTTTAATCAAAGTGTTCTCCTTCACACGTACACATACAATCGAGAACCTTGAACTGGACCGTGGATGCCATCAGTTCTCAGATTTTTACTTTTAGAATCCCATTCACGAAAATTTTGTGCTGCGAAGAATAATACATAAAGCAGAATATGCACTTATTTTCAACCTAATGAAACCAAATATGATGTAGAATTACAATTCTAGCAACAATATTCCATACACAATTTTATTTATTAAAACCATTGTTTTTTTAGTTACCATATGAAAATCATATATATATATATGAAGACCAACAAAATGTTAACTTTTTGACAGAATTGATTGAAAACTTAATAAGAATTTATACTTTAAATAATAAAATTGCATACCAAAATTTCATTTATTCAAGTCTTTGAGTTATTGTATTTATGCATGCGAAAATGCAAACCAACATACTGTCAACCTCTTTGAATGATTCTTTCATAATTTGAGATGGATGTATATTTAAGATGTTAAACATATGTACCAAATATTATGCATCCATCTCTTTGGGTTTTGAAATTATCGTGCTCACTTGTTTTAGAATAGTCAGGCAAAAAAATTGCATTGAAATTTCGATCTAAATCCATTCATAAGCCATTCAAAACCATATGCCAAATTTTAATTTCCCAGCTCGAAGCGTTTTTGATTTACCATGTCTACAAGAGACAACATTATTTCAAAAATGTGTTTTTCGGACTGAAACACAAAGATTCGTCAAAATATCGAAGTCAATTGAAAGTGAAACAAAACACGATTGTTAGGATTACAAAAGATTATTCGCCTAGATTTTACACAAATAATTTTTTAATGAAGCGCTGCTTTTGAAAAGATAACGCCAAAGCTAAAGAAAGCTTATTCAGGTGTGTTAAGCCATGATCTAACTAGGTTATTCAAGCGTATTTTTCTATATAATCAGGTGAAAGAGAGACAATATGGAGATTTATCGCAAACATCCATTCCCATCAATATTAATCTTCATTTTTCACTAAGTATTTAAGATAAAGCTTACCTTGTGATTTATTCTTATATCTTCCAGTGGTAGCCTACCATACTGATGACAGAAAACGAATATGCTGAAATACAGTAATTGAGTCAATAAATGTGACGTCATAATCACAGTATGAACTGCGCATGTCATTTAAACATTATCTTACAGTTGTCTTACGAAAGATTAAGAACAACTGTAACCATCAAATGTAATGCTTGCGAAAACAACACGATTTATCACTGTCATATGGGCGATGAAATGAAGTGTAACATAAATAATAACATACATGAGGACATTTTAATATCCACCTAGGATTTCAATTGAATAACCACCTAGAATTTCATTGCACATTTTAAAAGCATTTTTTTTTTCCTATGTGAATTATCCTAATTTTCGGAATGTAAACCATATATTAAACACACAGGATCCCAAAAGTAATAAATGTTTTTCAAACCTTATTTCATAAAAATTGTTGGTAATATAAAAAAATCGAATGTTTGCACAATATTAATAGAGTAATATTTTCCGCACCTACCACATTATTTTAATTAAAAAATATCAGCATGAATAGGATTTTTTTCACAGAAAACTGTTAAACAGTCTTCAATTTTAGAATTCCAAATTTTGTTTTAACATCAGATATGAGACATTTACCTATTTCTTTCAGAAGGTGAGCGATTAGGTGAATAGAAATGAATGTTTGTAGCTTTAGGATTCTATAAAGCTTAATATCACCCACAAAATATCCGAAAATCTTTATAATTTGAATAGAGAAGTTCTATTTCAAGATGAAATATTTCAAATTCTGCACGCACAGCAACGTGTCTTGAGATATTGATAAATCGAGGAATCTCAAGGGGTACAGAGAGAAATCTATCGATGAAAAATAAAAATTTTATTCCTAGATATGTGCTGTGAAAAAAAATGGTTAAAACGGAATAAGGCAGACTTCATTGAGAATCATGATATTAATGTTTTACACTTTATTCAAAGCAAAATCTCAATAATATTAACAAGATGGAAAAAAATCCAGTTATAAAAACAATGAAACATATAAAGGTAAAATATATTTTAAATTTTTTTTTAATTATAAAGGTTAAAGAAAAAATTGCTCGAAAGTAAAATTAACATCATTGAAAAATCTTTTTTTGAATTTTAATGTGGTATAAAAAAAATTTTTGTGCTATAACATGGTCCGTAGCTATTGCGGAAAAATAAACAGATATTTCGTTTAATTTTTAGTTAAAAATCTAACAAGTTTGATTTTTCTTTCAGTGAGCACCTATTATTCGAAAGAGCTATATACAACATTTGATAGTTCTATGTCCAATGGTTGATCGTTTTGGACAATCATTTGATTAATAAAAAAATTAATAAAATTTATTTTTTAAATTTTAATGCAGTACAAAAATGTTTTTGTGCTATAATATGATACGTAGTTATTGGGGAAAATAATAAAATATTTCGGTCTTTAATTAAAAGTCTAATAAGTTTGAAAAAAACTTTTTCACTGAGCACTTATAATCGAATAAAACTACATAAAAATTTTATGTTTCTATGTCCAGCGATCTTTCCATGAATAAAAATTTAAGAAAATTCTTCAGTGACATATTAAATTGTGATTATCGATCCCCTTCCAGAGATGATTATCCCACTGATTTCATTCTATTCCATCTTTTCCTCTCTACTCACAAGATTTCATATATTTCCGGTTAAGACAAAAAGATTCGAATTGGTTCACTTTAAATTGATATGTTTGTTCCGTCTTCGCTTGAAAAAGGACGCCTTTTTACCGGAAATTCGAGGTTTCTTTTGTTTTCCAAACAAGGCAGTCTTATTTTTCAGACTTCCTATCGCTGATAGTATCTATTCTCTCAAGAACATCCCATTTATTTTTCACCTAATTGGAAACCAATTTTAGCCGCCTTTTCTCCAGCCTTTTCCTTCAATTTTTCATGCAAATAAGAAAGACGTCCAATTGCACTGGCATGCTGTTTGACTTTTCAAGACCCAGAGATCTCCACTCGTCGTTTCATTTCCTCTTCTTATCTTGCCGAGCTGTTATTTGTGTAAGACAAATTGATCGCTCCCTTTTTGAACAAGATAGGTAAATGAAATCCCTCAGGAGAATATAATGAGAATGAATCAGCGAAGGCCATTTTTGCCGCTTCCTGAATTCTGCGAAGTAAGCAGTATTTCATTATCGCGCCCCTCTGAGGTATTAAATCTTTTTTTAATTTCTATTCCAAGCGTGACTTTTAGTTGAAGAATGTTAAAGCCATTTACTTAATGGCACGCCTCAAAGATTTTAAAACAATAATATCTTCAGTTTTGTAAGAATAAATTGATAATGGAAAAGGTGTCCCAAAATTAAAGCAAAATTTGAATTTGCCACCCTATTTGCAGTAAAATGTTGGCAACCTTACAATAAAAGTGTTAACTCTATTAATTATTATTAGGTTGTAAAAGTGTAACAACCCTATTATTAAATATTATTCAACCCTATTTGGCAACCCTATAAACCCATTTGATAGCTGATAGTTTAGGGTTAATAAAATTGGAACGTTACATGATAGAACAACGTGTTAATGCATGGTTTGAATTAAATAAAAAAACGCAGCTCTTTTTCTTTAAAATTTTATATTTTTATTGAATCGTAAAGTGCACAGGATAGTGTGATGTATGGGGCAGAAAATAGGACATAGCCGGCACATAGCACTCTTTCGTCGAAATATTTCATGACCATTTTGCATAAATGTAGCTGAATTTCATTTGTGCAGCGTTGGATTTCCTCCTTCAATGCACACGTGCTTGTGGGCGTGTTGACATACGTTTTTAATTTGAAATAGCACCATAAAAAGAAATTCAATGGTGTTAAATTGTGCGATCAATCGAGCCAATTCTCAAATTTTCGAACTGTAGCCGCCAGACTTTCATTATTTTTGAAATACTGTCCAAAAATGAAAACACATGTAAGACTCCATTTTTACTAACCGTCAACTATCAGCTGTCTAATGGTGTTTTTAATAGGGTTGCCAATACTTTACTACACGAATTTCGGCAAATTGAAATCTTGCGTTACTTTAGGACACCCTTCATAAAGTGACGATGCTCAATAGAATTACTTCGATCCGATACGATTTAATAGAATGCCTGAAATAAGCATTTTATTTTTATTACAATAACATGTTCCACTCTAAAATTTATGCATACTAATACAGTTACAGATTACCATCTAGGCAATGTCTATGACCTCAAAACCAAGAGAAGGCTGCAAGCTGTTCGAATTGCCAAATAAATAATTTTATAAAAAAAATACAAATTCTATGAATGATAAAATATTAGTAAAATATTAATAATTCATGTTGTATAATTATATCAAATATAAGTAACTATTTCATTTTGTTCAATTAATAATTAAAAAAATTATAAAATCATCTGATTTAATAATATTGTGCACAAATGTGGATGTCGAGCAATCTGCGGTCATATAATTATAAACAAATACATATGCATTAAATTAGTAAAACAAAATATACTAACATAAAATAACTCAATAGTAATCAGCTGAAAATGTGCCGAAATATGAAAATTAAATTGATCAAATTATAAAAGGAGAAGATTCATAATGTAGACTGCTTAACACCTCAAAATATCAAAATCTGCCACTGTATTGATGATTAAAATTATATTATCAATATGGATTTGAAATATCAAATACGGTAAAAGCTTATAAAAATTCAAAATGAACTGTAACTAAGGTGTATTTAATAGTCTTCGACCGAGTGATACATTTTAAAAGATGTTGGTAGATACAAAGTTCTGCGTTGTTTATACTGCAAATGAGTTTCGCGTCTGATTTTATTCTTATCGTATACGCAGCACTTTTTAAATAGACTTTCTTTTATTCCAAGTTGCAAAATTCTTCATAAATACTTCCAAACATTTTGAACTTTAAAAATCTGTATTATATTATATATAAATGCTTATTCCACAATTTTTTTTCCTTTAACACATTTCATTACAATAATGAGCTAGATTTAAAATGAGATCAACTGCGATCAACTGATCAATTTTCATGATCAACTGCGCGACGATGAGTTATACGAGTAAATACGCATAAAATGCTTAGAATGTCGAAACTAAAGGAAAAAATCATTGTTTTCTTCTTTCCACTTTTCAATTATACAGTGGCTAACTTAGAATAATTGGTGGAATTTTTTAATGTTATATATATCGCTTAATGCTCATATTTCAATGTCTCCAAAGCCGAAGTTCGATTGACTTGCGCCTAGCGGTAAACAGCATGTGATAATGACATGTAATGCTTTCATTAGTAATAAAATGGAATATAATATTGCCAAATTAAATATATTGGAAATTTCAAATCAAAATTACATTCTGCTAAATTTTGGATGAAAAATCCATCTATGAAAAAAACTAATGATCGTTCTTGCAGCATGTAACGATTAGTTACATGACAACTGTCATATGGTTTTTATTGCAAGATAGCAGGTCCTCTTAAAATTGGGAAAATCTGTCTATAAGTAAACAATTGAATATGATAATTTCAAAATGTAATAAAATTGGAAAAAAGAATTTTAGTTTAAGATCTTTCCACCACAGCTCTCGATCCGTCTCTAATTACAGACCAAATCCGAGAACTAGTCAACAATCCATCTACTCGTGTAAATGTGAAAACGATAACTCAAACATACAAGAAATTGAATAATAGAAATAATCTAAAGTTTTGGATCTGTTCCCATTCTGCTTTCATGAATATGATTTCGAGGTTTAGGCAGCGTGATCATGCATCGCATGGTCATGATAATGGCATGATCAAGCAGCAACTGCGACGTCATCTTAATGTAAATGTTTTTATGCAGATTAATTAATGTCTCAATGTTTTTTTAAAAATAAAAATGTTATTTTTGAAGCCATGGTTGAATTGAATATGTGGACAACCATCAATATTGGTAATCCGGAAGTGATATTGATGAAAGCAGGATCAACACAGATCCAAAATTTTAGATTATTCATCTAAGGCAAAGGATAAAACTGGATACTTCACTCTTTTTACAATTCAACAAAACTGAACACAGGATACGCGGTAATGTGTAGGTAAAAATGAAATGTGCAGTTAGGAAATTTAGTTGCCCTTGAATGCACTGAAACAATTTCACATACATGGCAGAGAAAAAGAGTATAATTAATCCGGACACCGCCCTTAGCGATGGTATTATAGAAAAGTCTAATGCACGTGTATTAATATTTTTAATCAAATATGATAAGATAGCAAAATCCCTAATCCAGATGCCATTTTCTATTGCTCAATAATCCATAAAAAATGGTGACTAAATAATTAAATGACGCCTCGAAGGCCATACAACTGCCTCAGCAACAACACTGCACACCAGGTTAAATCTTACATACAAAAATTTTTATATCATGATTTCTAATAAGGACTTCATATAAAATATTAATGATTTAAAAAAAAAGGAAAAATAAAAAATATATAGCACTCAGAAAAAAAAGTGATTTTTAAATGGCATTTTTAATTTAAGCTAATTTTGAGAACCAAATCAAAATCATCACAATATTCTTTTTTACTTTTTTGAATCGCTTAAAATAATTGTATTAAACCATGGCACAGAGAAATAGTTAAAAAAAGTAAGCAAACTGTTAACAATTTAAACTTTCTTTCGTTTTTCCCTCTATTTTACACTCTTAATAAAAAAGAAGTTCCTTTTCCCCTTTATTCCGTTAGCCATTCGCAAAAAACCCCGTCCCGCAAATGAAGTTGGAAATTATTAAAAGAAAGTTTTGCAGATTTTTATTTTTAACGTCGAAGAGAAAGGAATTGCTGATCAGATAATGAGCTACCGAGGAATGAGAAATGGTAAAGCAGCTAAAAGAAAAAATTATGAAATAAATTGCTTTAGCTGAGGAGCATAGGCCGAATGTGTTAAGAATAAAATAAAACTTAGTTCGGGACCTTTTGTCTCCTCAAATGATATATTTCCCACAGATAACATTTTTATTTTGTTTCACACTATCTTTAATAGGTATAATAAAGAAATTTTTCTTGGATATAGCGTTCCAGTTCCAAGAACAATAATTTCTTATTTCCAAAGTCTAATTCACTGTTATTGAAATTTCAGAAATTCCAATTTTCAGTTCGATGTTTATAACAATAAATATGGCGCTATGTCCGAAACGATTAATCCATAGGGATAAATGTAAATTACAGAATTTTCAACTTTACAATGTTTATAAGCTACTATATTTTCTGTATTAAAAATCATTACATTTATAATGATCACATTCAGTGACAATGACAGATAAATCGACAATTTAAGTAATAAGCGCTCTCTACCCAAAATACTACTTAAATTTTTAATTAAAAATTTAATAATATTTTTAATGTTCTTCTTTAATAATTTCGGGTCGTCTTATCCCACAAAAATCATTTTCAAGCTATTTTAAAATTTTAATAAATAGTTCTTCAGTACTATGAATTTTATATTTATTTTAAGTTTTCTTTAATTTACATAAATTTAAATTAAAACATTATAAATATATTTAATAATTTTGATATTTTATAAAAATTAATGTATATAATATATTACAATTTATATAATTAAATCTAATAATGTATATGTTATAATTTTATTATATACTATATTTTTCACTTTTCTATTTTATATCATTACATATATTAAATATAATCTTTTAATCTAAATAAAATCCTTATAATTTAAAAATTTTTTATCTTAAATTCTTTTATATTAACGTCATTCTAAAATGTTCTCTTATTTCCTGATCCAGTTCACTTTTTTATTTAACTGCATTCAACACGTGAACTATAAAAATACTTACTTCTGTATTTTCTCAGGCTCCGAGTGAAGGTATAAAATTCCTAATGCTTAGCACATTCTTTTAAAGATACCTAAATTGGCCTATCCTAAATGACGAGCACGACACCCAAGAAACCCCTATCAAAATCTCATTGTAAAAACTATTGAAGGGAAAATTTTGGTCT
>JAPMOR010007077.1:1128705-1183575 GCA_026543865.1 Argiope aurantia
ATATATATATAGATATATATATATATATATATATATATATATATATATATATATATATATATATTAATGTAATATACATTCAAAAATATTATAAATACATATTACAATAATAACTGTCGATTATTAAACCCATAATTCATTTCATTTGTGTTGTCAATTAAAAATAAAATAAAGACACATGAGTAAAATTTTAAGAATTATTACACTACCGTGGTTTGGACTGGATGTTTGATTTTCTTTAAAATTTCTGATTCTATCTAATTATGCTATTGCTCCAATGTCATGAAAGTTATTTATATTAATTTACAAGGAAAACTCTTTAAATAATACTAATTATCATACTTTATAATGTGCAATTAGCTAATAATGAAGTGCATTTTTAGAGAACTCTCCATAAATCATTCCTTGACATTTTGACACAGAGATACCCTAACTGTCAAACATAGAAGCTGTTTAATTTTGGATATCTAACATATAATCAATATATTATTCTTTAAACAAAATAACCCCCAACTAACTTAGATTATATAAATGACAATCTTGCTTTCATTAAAGTATAAACTTCAATTTATTAACTTAATATAACCAAAAGTTGGATGTTGCAACAAAGACATTAAAAGTAGGTGTTACAAAAAATATTTTCAGGCGATAATCATGTACGCCATTTTTACATTATATTAATAATAATTCAACGAAGAAAAACGATTAAAATCTCTAAAAGATAATTAGCAATCCTGAAATTGATTTAAATAAAACCCATTATCATCTCATTTGAATGGAAATGTTGCCTTCTAACGAATAGTGTCTCAGATTTTGGATGAAGAAATTTTCACTATTCGGATCTTGAGCAAAAAATGCTTTAGAATTGACAAACATTTAAGACGATTTGAAATCTCATGCATATTATGAGTCTTTGATTAAATGAGTCTACTTTATGAGTCTTTGATTAAATGTCTAAAAAAACATTGAGTAGGTCATATTTATCCATTAACAACAGATGACATTAGGAAATGATAAAAATATTTTCAAAAAAAAAAATAACGCTTATGATTTAGTTTAGTTTAGTTAAATTAACGTTCCGTTTCAAATTAACACTAGGACTATTTTGGAACGGGCTTCTTAAGATGACGAGCACGACACCTGAGCTGACACCCCTCTCCAAACATCCGCACCACACCAGCGGGAGTGCGTTTGACCCCGACGGATTTAACGAGCATCAGACCCGCTTACACCAAAATTCTTCTTTGGAATCTCATCTCGAACCTAAAATTCTCCGGTTCCGAAACCAAGATCTTACCCCCAAGCCACCGCAGCCTTTGTAACACTTATAAAGAGGGCCGTTCCGTTTATAATTAAGTATTGTCTTCTAATGCAGATTGTTTACTCATATGGAAAGTAGTCCATTTTTAAAATTCGTTTTGTTTTTTAAATTATTTTTACAATTCATTAATATTAATATCATGAAATTTTAAACTTAAAGTCACTACCAGATGGCGCCACTAGTATTAAACAAAAATGTACTGATTTTTAACCGCAAAATGTTATTAATTTGATACTTTTGAATCCGATCGATCAATCAATCAGTCACATAAAAATTTAATGAAATTTATCGATTAAACGAATAACAAAATTCCAAAAATATTAAAAGGATTTACTGATCGAGAACACATCAATGTATGGAGTATTATAATTCTAGCTGTGAATCCGGCTGAAAATGAATGAATCAAAATTCTATTTTTTTTTTTAAATCTATTTTTACCGACATAAAAATCGTTAAATAAAACTTTTAACCCAGTTTGTTTCCTTTTCTCTTGATTCTTAAAAATCCAATATATTATATATATATGATATTCTGAATGAATCGAAAGGTACTGAACATAAAACATATTGAACCTACACTACTCAATAGCTATAATAGCATTTTTAAATAGTAGGAAATAATGCCTTTTGACTTCAGATTTTTATTTAACTTTAATAAGAGCAAAATGTCACTGGTTCCTCTAAGAGTGTATTTAAAATTTAAATTACTTAAACTTTTAATTAATTTAATTAATTTAATTAATTAATTAACTTTAATAACTAATCCTATCTTTTTAATGGTAATTTATTTACAAATAGAATTCGTAAGATTCTAAGATTATTCTTTAAATTATTTTTTTTTTAGCTTTCTCAAATTTTAATGTTCTGTCTTTGTTAAAGAGTTTTTGATTTCAAATTTCAAGCGAATCGCCTTCTGTTTAATCTTCTTTAATTACTAATAGATTTCAACACAAATATGAGCAGTCAGTTTTTTACAGCTTATTTACATAAATATTTCAAATAACTATTCCAAAATATTTATTATTTTTGTTTTTTGTCATAATTCTTCACTAGCAATCAATACGTAAACAATATTAAAACTAAAAATATATATATTTCGTATAAAGTCACAAATTCCATTTATATGTAATTTAATAACACCCCATATGAGAAACAGCCATTAATGCACATGAATTTCGATAGACATATTGCTTGCCACGAATATTAATTAGTTTTAGTAGTCATATGACTAAATCTAGTCTCTAGTACTGTATTTATTATTATATAAAACCAAATGCTTACGTCCGCTGATTCCAAACTAATTAGACTTCATGGGAGCAAAATCACTGCAACAGCTGTTCAAATGCAAACGTCTGACAGTTAAATCTTGAATCTAATTCGAATAGAATTGTAATATTAACTACTGTTCTCCATTAACAAATGGAGATTTGACTATCACGAAGTTTTATAGTTTATTCATCATAATTAGATTATATTATCAATCAATGTTTTGGTTATCAGGCAGAATTTATCAGTAATTAAATAAATGTGTTACTCCTTAAATCATGTTAAATGAAAATTTTTAATTTGGAAGTAATGCATTTAGTTCAAAAAAATTATGTGTCATGATAATAATTATTTTTAAGCTGTAATGTTAGTTCCAGGACTTTCTGTAACGCTGGATAGAGTTGAGAAATATCCTCGCCGATATCCCACCCTTTATTTGTTTTCTTTCAAATAAGACCGGTTAATCTTTTATGTGTGAGAATAAAATTAATAAAACTATTTATGGGATCGTAAATTTTACGTTTCATTCATATTCTTTAAGCTGGAGTGTAGCAAAGATCAATGATCTGAAGTCTGAAAGTTTTGTTATTCTGATTCATTCTATTCTCACTTATGTCCACTTCATGGGACAGTCGGAAGTCATTTCTGTTATTTTCTTTCAGAAATTGTTTTGCATTTTATATTTGGCAGTGAATTTTTTTCTGTTGCTAAATCAATATTTGTTTCGATTCATTTTTTTATGATTAGTTTAGATTTGAATGTTCGTGAATTTTTTTAGTTCATAGAATTCCAGGTCATTATTGTTAGCACTTAATGTTACTACCTATTTATGCCTAAAATAAAGGGCAAAATATAAATTTGTTATTTCTTAAGCATTCTGCCAAATAGCAAGAGATTTTCTACAACAAATTTCAATAATTAATCAGATAGATACTATTAACAGGATATTTGGATAATCTATGTATCGCCGTCAAAGGAAGAGCGCTAGGCTTAATTAATCTGCAAATTACTACATCTCTTTAAATACAAAATTATCTACAGAATAAATAAGAGCACACTTAGACAACGTACAGAGCAATATGCTCCGAATTATTCAAGTGAAAAAGTTTATTTCTATGTTTCCTTTTTTCTTTCTATTCTTGTTTTATACAGATTTTTAAGCCAGTTAATTGATTACCTGTTTCTACTTTGCTACTCCATCTACTCTACGAAATATTTCTGTTGGCTAGTTAATATTATCAACTTGATATAATCTATTTATAACAGGTTGATAAAATCTGTTTCAATATTTATCAGCATTTTTAACTTACAATCTGATAATTATTATATAAAATTACTTACAACACAATGAAATAAAATTATAATATGCTTTCTATAATGTTTTAGTACTGCAAATTTGTTTCTATGAATATTAATTTAAATGATTAAGAATGTTCTTTGCCCGGGAAAAGATCTCATTTTCGTTCTCACATGAGAAGTTAAGTGCAGATAAATGAGAAAATTGCAGAATAAGTAAAATAAACAAGTAAGAGAAACAAGCAAATAAGTAACAAAACAATGCGAAAAAAGAAACAAATTCACAGCAATTAATCAGTGCATTCCTCAATTTCCATAATATTCCATTTAACATTATGATATCAACGCTTTTAAATGATTATTATCAAATTATGTACCAACTTCTTTATAACGAGGGAGTTAAGCTAAGGCTCAACTATGCAATTATTAAGTTCTGATTTAAATGAATGCATAAAAATTTAATATTAATTATCTGTTGGGACTTAAAAGTTTTATGCTCGTAAACATAACTTTCAGGTGTCAGAGTAAAAATAAGGGCAAGTAAGAAGGCAACATATTGTACGAAGCAGTCATAAAATTTTACTATCTTACGTATTAAAATCTTGAGTGGAATGACTTCAGCCCGGAGCTTTGGTCGTAAAATCAAAAAAGCTGACGATATCGCTTTATCATAAACGATCACGGGTCTTGTACTTGAAGGAGAAGACAACGAATTAAAAAAAGAATGTTCTCCTTTGGTGTGAAAATATGCAGTAAATTTAGAAATTTTTCTTTTAATTAATAACTAGCTTTGGATTTTATAAATAATGCAGATGAATTATAACTTCTGATTTATATTTTTAATTTCTTTCATACGCACTATAGATGTCTCTTGTACGTAGTATACATAAAATATTATAAACATCAAAAGATTCGAATTTGAAATTTTGACAAATAACATTGTTTCTGACTCTCTTGTTCGAAAAAAAAAACTCGTTTGGAAAATGTAAGTTTGTCTGTCTGTCTGACTGTTTGTAACAAAGATACCTCAAAAATGCTTTGAACCTGACGGATGCAATTCGGTATACAGCCTTTACACCAAATTTGGAGGTTTCCGTTAAATGTTGAGCAAAATTCATTCAGAGGAAGTGTGTCTGTCCGACTGTTCGAATATCAGTTAACATTATATCTACAAAGCAAAGAGAGTTAAATGGATGAAATTCGATACACATATTTAACAATCCATCGAAATGTGAACCAAATTCGTTAAGAGGAAGTCTGTCTGGCTGTTCCAGTATAAGTTAACATAATAATTACAAAACGAAGAGAATTAGATGAATAAAATTCGGTACACAAATGTAATATCGATAGTGTAGACACCCATTAAAGTTTAAATCAAATCCGTTGAAAGAAAATCTGTCTGTCTGGCTCTTAGAACATAAGATACTAACTACAAAACGAAGATATTTAGATGCATAAAATTCGGTACATATATTTAACATCTACAGCGTAGACATCCATCAATGTTTGAGCGAAATCCAATGAGAGGTTGACCGTATGTCGGTCTGTACTTTTAGAAACATATAAAAGCGATAACTAAAAAAAAGGCAATAGCTTAGATGTATAAAATTTAGTATAGGATTTTGAGACTACAAATATATAGTTTTGAGTCACATTTTCGTTTCAATCGGTTGGGGAAAACGCACCTAAAACACAAATTCGATTTTCAAATGCTATCAACCAGGGATTGCATACCAGAATTAATCGCCAAACTATGCGCCAAGGATGACACGATAGATTCAGAGAAATGCTAAATTCACGCCAAAGGTTAGTATTTTGTAACTATTGTGCGCCAATGCCGTGTAAAGCGTAGGTATATGCGAGAAAGCTTTGAGGAGACAACGCTCACTTGTTTAACTATCCGCCTTTTGCGCTCTCTTTCATCGCCTGAAATATCGACTTCCCTGGCTGTTAAACAAAATATGGAATGCATTTATTTAAAATTTCACTCTATTTGCCAAAACTAAAAATATGAATTCAATGGAACCAATTTCTATGGAAAGCAACAGCAAATCAAACAGATGAAAATACTAAGAAATAAAAGTGGAATTGGAAAGTCTACGTCAGAATTAATTCTAAATAAAGTAAAAGAGTTCGCTGGGAATATTGGTAATGCATAATTTTAATAAAATTCTTTTGTGCATAATTTGTTCATGGTTTCACCCATAAAATAAATTTATGCATCAGACTGTGAGAGATGCAAAGCCATCTAATTCTAATAGCCTTACACCTGTTTATTTATTGTGTGTATGAAACTTCCTGATGAAATCAAGTCCCATGACGTGATAGTGCTATTAAAAACGCAGTTGCGTGAGCAATCAATTTTATAACTGCGCATTACCTTTTACGGTATTACAACTTCCTGCAAACTACAAAGATACTAAGCAGAAAATATCTTTCTTAGCGTCCAGCTATGAAATAAAATTATGCGATCAAGTATTCGATAAAACATTGAAAACGATTTGGATATTGCAATAATCAAAATTACGCAAACATATATAATGAAAAAATTGGTAAAATTCGAGAAAGAATTGAAAAACAATTAAACTGATAAAACCAACTCATTTTAGCATTTGAATCGTTTTTTCACAATAATCTTTCCGAAAATTGGGCACCGAAATTCATTAATTTTTAATTGATTAATATTTTTATTAAAAAATAGCCCTGGGTTGTACATTTCCATTCTTCGTGTTATGTTTCAGACAAAATGGGTACTAGTAGTTCAAATATTTGAAAAAATGTACCTCAATAGGTTGATTGATTTGATCAAAAGTGTGACGCTGATCTATAATTTTAGTGAAAGGTAAATAAGTTTTAATGGCACAAGAACCAAAAATGGCTTAAGTTGCGCCAATACTTTTGATATAAAAATAGTAAAATTCGTTACACGGAATACACTTACAGACAGATTGTCAAACCGATGCAGATTTTGGTTTGCTGAAATTTAATGATGAAACCACATGACAAATTTCATTCATCTAGCTTGTTGCGTTTTTCAGTTGTTATGTCTTTAAGCACATGGATTTACAGACGAAGTACGTCCAAAATTAGCTAAAAATTTATATTTTGGTGTAAAACTCGAATACAAAATTTCATCTATTTTATCTACAGTAGTTAAAATACCAAAAAAATAAAATAAAATAAAGACCAAAAGACACAAATCTGATTCAAAATGGTCAAAAGCGTAGAAAATGATGAAAATCTGGACACCGAATTTTTATGATTGAAATATTTGTTATGGGTATACTTCGTTTACGAGACAAAAAAAAAGGCCTTATTAAATCTATAAATATCACATTAAAAAGATACAATTCATTTAGTATGTAAAACAGTCACCATCACTTCATAAGATAATTTAAAGCATCCATTTTGGTCCTATCTTTGACACAAATAGTACAAATAAACATCAATTATATATCGTTATGCTAGGAAACATTGAAAATTCGCGAATATAATTCAAATTTAAATCATGTTACTTTGTTTCGGTAGGCGCCAATCTAAAATGCCATAATCCGCCATAATTGAGCAAAATGATAGGCACCAACGTCAAAATCGAAATACTCTTAACTCTGGCACAAATTCTCGATCATAAATCGTGAGTGGGTGTAGTAATAGTTAAGTAGTTACAACATTTACAGAGTCGAGTAGGTATCGTGTAGAGGAGTTTATTTTTATTCTTTTAATTGTGTAAGTAGAACGATTTTTATCAGTATCCGATTTTGTTTGATTCACAAATAGTAACATCGAAACATTTAAACATGATTACACAATTCCGATATTTTTTTGCCAATAATCATAGTAAGCGCCTCATATATTTAGAGACGCAATTGATATTCAATTCAGTTTATCAGAGCCGAATCTCAGAGAACGGCGTTCAAACTAATACATGTATATTTATATAAAGCTCAATGTGTGTGTGTGTTGGCGCTCTGCAGGCTAAACCGTTTGACCTACAGCTACCAAATTTGGTACATGTATACCTTGGAGGTCGGAGAATGTGGACCTGGGTTTTCTTTTTTAAAATTTTTAATTACAATTTTAATTATTAATTAAAATCTAACTTTCCCGCCAAAAAAATCTTTATTTACCCACCACCAAATGAGTAGGGCTTATGGTTTTTTCCCCCCACGCTAATGAGGATAGGCTTAACATTTTTCGACCGATTATTTCAAACGATTTGTTTTATTTTCTTAATGTTAGATGCATTTAAAATTAAACATTGTTAATTAATCGATCTTTCAGATTCATTCTGAAGTACTTTTGAATTAAAATAAAACAGAATAAAGGAAATTAAAATTTTTGAATCCGCATAGCGTTACCATAACTGGCGTTGAAAATTCACGCATGCGTATTGTGTTCTGATTGTTGACAACTATTTTCAACGGATGTGGACATGATTTAAATTATTTTTAGGTTAGTTGTGTGCTTTTGTAATTTAATTGTATTTATGTTAGTTATATATTTTTTGTATATGCTTATAGTTTTAAGTACATCGTTTTTTAAGTAGCTCTTTCTAACCTGTTTTCGGCCGATTATTTACACGATTCTGCTTATTTTCTTAGTGCTTGATGCATTTAAAATTAAACATTGTTAATTAATCGATCTGCTCATGATGAATCTGAGAAAATTTTGTTGACAAATTCTTGAGATATTACATAAATTAAGAATATTCTTTAGTGCCCATAAAGTTTAAACGCTCAGTGACTCAGTTATCAGTAATCATCTTATAAAAAATGCTTTGTTTCAGTAAAAAATATTCTTATATTAATTGCAGATTAATCATTTTCACTTTAATTTAAAGCATAAATTTAACGGGAGCTAACAGAAAATTAGAGAGATACATATTATGTTATGACTGAAGGCCTTTATAATATTATGAGTGAATTATATGACTATCAAAATTTGAAGTTTTAAATATTTTGATGAAGAAGCTATTAAAGTTTGAATTATATAAAATATTTAATTATTAAAATTTTAACGAGCATTAAGATTGGCGTAACGGCTAGTCGCCAAAGGCGGCTAGTTAATAAATAAATAAATAAAATGAAATCTGCCCTCGATTAAACTTTTTATTTGAAGTCTATTTCTCTATTTCTTTTATTTCTTCTTTCCTCTGACTGAATGTACTTTTTGGTGAGATGGCGAACCTTCTCCAGAACATTTCTAATAATATTCTGAGGTTCCATTAATTAGTTGAGCGAAGAGTTGGATTCAGTGTGCCTCTAAAAATATTCAGTCTGAAATTCATAAAATCGTTTCTTGATATTTGAATATTGTCATTCTACAGTGAATAATAAGTGCGATTTCTGTACAACGTACGTTAGCATTATATATATATAAAGATTCCTGCCATTGCATGGTATTAAAAATTTTCATGTCTAATATTTTTCAATTACTTTTTCATAAAATATGGTATACATAAAATATTAACGCATTTTTTTTTCAATTAAAACGAGGGTAACACATGAAAATTTTTTAAACCAACAGAAGATTAAATTTTGATAATTAGTAAAAATTAAAAGAAAATTTGCACGGAAATAAAATTATTATCAAAAATAAATAAAGGAATCAATAAAAAGGCAAAAGTGTGAATTTTAAGTTAATATAAAAATATTTCTAACAAAGGCATTTTGCTCTGATGTTATTGCAGATAAACAGAAAATGTTTGCTTAATTTCTGATTAATTGAATATTCAATTAATTTATGCCCCTTCAAGAGTTGGCCTTGAAGTATCAAAAATTTTTGCCTTGATAAGTATCAAAAATTTTGTAGATTTTCGCCTTTTCATTTAGGAGAAGATATGGAACATGCACAATGGCCTATTTGTATTAAGAAGGAACCTGTTTTTCAAAATCTAGTTAATTGGCTTAAAATGTTCCATCCTACTATTCTCAATTAAGCAGAATCTACTAAATATGACCTTCTACAATTTCCAAACTTTTAAATCCAAAATTAGAAGCTTTTAACTGACATTCATCAATTCAAACATTCCAGTATTAGAATGTCCTCCGCCAAGCAAATTTGTTTCGGCTTCTTAAAAAATAACCTCGTCGGAACCTCACACAAAAAAGCATCAATTTAGTTAAAAGCTACAAAATTATTTATTCATTCTTCAAAACGCGAGCGAATCGCATAATAAGCGACTCTACACTTTTATGGCAGACATTTTCATGAAAGGAAGCCTTCAAGAGTCCTTTGCGATATATTCCACTTGGATCCTAATTATTTAGCGTGCTTTAACGACTTATTTAGAATCTTGTGAAGTAATTTATAGTTGTATTCAGTCATAATTCCGAATTTCCTTTCAGAAGATATGGTGTTTGTATAGAATTAAAAACAACTTCTCAAATCATTGAAATATTTTAGAATAAAAATATCGAAGGAATGGTGGAATTTGATTTTAAATATGGAGTGGAATGGAATTTTAAATATTTAAAAGATTTAAAAAATTTTCCCGTTTAGAAAAATTGCGTGTACCCGAAATGTAGATTAGTTTAATATATTTTAATAGAAATGAAATCAGGTAATGGTAATTAAACAAAAAGAAAACGTTTTACAGTAAAAATAAATTCTGTTTCATTTTCAAGCTTACATAGCTCAATTGAGTGAAATGCTTAAAATTACATATTATTACATAAAAATAAAATATTTCAATCCGAAAAAATTAACAGTAATGCAGAAATTAAAATGAAGGAATTCAAAATTCGAATTTTAATAAAATGGCATATTATCTGTTTTCTGATAACATTTAATTCATATGGAAATCTTTAAGCAATAACGATCATTCGCTAAAAAAATGCGTAAATGCTTATCAGAAATTTGCATAAATAAAAAGTACCGCTAAGTACCAATAAAGTTACATAAATAAAAGATTACAGATTTTTAAAAAAGCTTTTAGAATAAATAACCTACTGGAATTCGAAATAAGAAAGCAACTTAATTGTTTTATAAATAATGCACAGCAATTCTTCTATTTCAATACATTTTCAATATCAATAAAATAAATAGTCCAATTTTTTTCTTTGAATGTCTGAATA
Source organism: Argiope aurantia (assembly GCA_026543865.1). Taxonomy (NCBI): domain Eukaryota; kingdom Metazoa; phylum Arthropoda; class Arachnida; order Araneae; family Araneidae; genus Argiope; species Argiope aurantia. The sequence continues at coordinate 1,139,664 of JAPMOR010007077.1, forward strand.
AATTATGATTAAATATGATATAATTATACTTTAGAAAAAAGCACTTAGCTTAAATGGCAGACTGTTCTAATGAAAAAAACCATTTGTAACAAAGCAAATACATTTTAAACATAAAATATTCTCATTTGGTATGAAATTACTAACAACACACGAGAGGGAAAATCTCAGATCCATTTTTAGATAAAATTATCATCCGTGTGTATTTGAAAACTTTGATTTGGTCTTAAAATATACACCATTTTACAATTACATGGCTCATTAATATTTATAATACTATTTATCATCAAAATAACCGTTTAAAAATGAGAGATTCTAATAAATATCTACAATAAAACACTGATTATACATTTCTCATTTATGCATCATTATATCACAATTTTATTAATTCTTAGACATTATAGTGATAAAGTACTTCGTTTACAATACAGTAAGAGAGGAAAAAGTCGGTTATATTTCATTTCCAATTTTGAAGAAGATGAGAATTTTCTGTTATATTTCATTTCTGTGTTTCCTTGATCACTTTCAAGGAATATGTGAACTGTGATGCCGATATTAAAATATCGGAATTGTTCGCAATAAATCAATTAATAGAAGATAAGTTATATAATGCAAATTGAAATAAAAATAATGAAGAAAAATATGAAGTCGTTCCACTTTCCAATGCGATTTAATGAACTCTGTTGAAAAAAAGGTCTAAATTTTATTTGTTGCTGAAAGCATTAATGGAAATATGCTTAAAGAATTTAATGATTTATGATGCATTATTTAATACTTAATGAATCGGCAACAAGACTACGAAAAAATATTTTAAAAAATAAACGTCTAAAATTAAAAAAATAAACGTCTAAACGTTAAAAAAAATAAACGTCTAATTTTTTTTTTAATTCTGCAAATAAAACCTTAATCTTTCATCCCTCTGCTTTTGAAATCGCGTTAAACAATAGAAAAAGGCGTTAAAATGTCGTTTCATCCATTAGAGATTAAAATCAGCACAAATTTCGCAATTATTTCAAAAACGTATTTTTTTTTATCATAACTATTCATCCAAGAATTCGTAAATCGGAGGTAAATATGCAAATTTTTTGTTAATCAAATTTTGCAAAAGCTATTTAAATATGAGAATGAAAAATTTTCACATAAAAATCATAAAAAGAAAAATCATAGGAATTACAGGCCAAAACTAAAAACAAACGCTTTTAATATGTATGGTCAAAAAGTATGTTAAAAACCAGATGGCGGCATTTTTTATTATTGAATTTTGCAGCGAAGAATTAATTTTGATACTTGTCTATTGTTTGATAACGGATTCTACAACCCTCTGCGTCTTTGCGCATGCGTTAGGATGGGTTTAATTCGTCAAAATAGGAGCGAGAGGAAAGCTGAAAGGAAGAGATGTTTACATTTAATAATAAAATAAACTCGGATTAATCGCAAACTGGATTAAAATAATACGCTCAGAAATGATACGATACTCACATATACGTGGAAAAAAAATTGAATGAAAAAGTATCTGATAGGGCGGGAATCAAGGTCAAAGAATGATGAAGAATTTCGGAAATGCACTCATCCTTCCGCATCTCTACCCTTAATAAGATAGGATCGTCGAAAAGTGGTTTAATAAGATAGAATCGTCGAAAAGTTTCAGAATACTGAAACGAACAGTATCTGGTCTTTGTCGCATTTATATTTTCACAGGACGTTTATTTTTTTAAAACATTTTGATTTCATTTTGCAAGTAAAATACTTATTATTTCATAAGTATTTTACTGGATATTTATATCTTAAGAATTCATTATATAAATCCATGTTGGAAGAGCAGAGAAATTTTGAAAGAAATGCAGTCATCACGAAATATAAAATTCTGTTTATAAGAAAATTCACTAAATATTTGAAACCGATGCCAGATTTATTTTAAGTTATCAGATAATAAAGTGAGTTATTTTATCAGACGGGGCGCGTGCCACAAGTGAAGCATTCAAACCAGAAAGAGAGCGTGGCTAGCCCACAGGATTTTATCAATTCGGACGAGATTTCACCACACTTTGAAAGAGAAATTAAAGAATTATTGAGTAAGCGGTTTATCAGACGCTAGTGAAAAAAATCAATACACGACAATTAATGTATTAGTCATTGGATTTTAAAAGGAAGAATTTATTTTAGAATATAAAAATTACTCTTAAATACTTCGACAAATTTAATTTGTGTGTGTGTGTGTGTGTGTGTGTGTGTGTGTGCGCGCGTGTGTTTGTGTGTGCGCGTGTGTTTGTGTGTGCGCGTGTGTTTGTTTGTGTGTGCGTGCGTGCGTGCGTGCGTATGTGAAAAGCATGAATTTTAATTAAATAAATAGTAAAAATATCTCTTTGGAATATTATGGGTATATTTCCCAGATGTAACCACTTCTCAGCCATCAATCACATAATGCAGTGCATCTAAGTAACACAAGATTTTTTATCATTTGGATTTATCACACATATAGGGTGTTCATAAAAGAACTCCGGGTTTTTGATTGAAATTTTTTAATTCAATCATAAAATTAGATTAATGTCATATATATGTATTTATAGGTTAATTTTATCGGTTAATTTATTTTTACCTTTTAGGAGATTTCCATATGTGCCCCGTTTGTGGCACGGCACATATCCAAATGGTATTCAACCTCTTTCCATGTCCTGACCAGCATGTATGGAGTGATGTGTTGCCACAAAGTGATTATCCATTACCTAAGATTCTGAATTTTCTCAGAGCAAATAAGATTCTTGACATGTCTCCTGAAGTATAAGTCTAATGGAGACAGATTCGGGCCTCTTGGAGGCCAAGAAATTGGCCCTGCCCTTCCAATCCACTTGTTGTCGAATACAGTATACAGTGTTTCCCGTACACGCAAATTGAATTGATGTAGCGCTCCATCTTGCTGAAAGTAGACCGGGAGCACTGAGTCATTTGTTGTGGCGTCGCCATCGCACTGCCCTATGGAATTAGCATCTGCTACGTTACTTCAAGGTCAATGACGCACGATGCTACATGATGTTGAAACCGGTGTGAATAAAATTTGATGAGCTACTGATTTCTTCAAAATTAATTGATCTGAACAAATTCATTTCGTTAACTCTATATGATTGTTCAAAAACCTGGAATTCTTTTATGGACACCCTGTATATTGTATTCAGCATCGAAACATATAAAAAGAAATCTCAATTTTTGTCAGAAACTACAATACAACTATGAATCTACAAGAAGCAAATTCAGTAATCCTTACTGCCATGCATTTACGAATACAGAAATTTTACTGAATAGATTTCTTTTTAAAATATAATGTATTTTTACAAACGAGAAAAAAAAGTATTCAAATAATATTCTCTTTTGAATCACAGTCGCGTCACAATATATCTGTCAATACGAGAACACATAAAACTTCACTTTCCGATTCATATTCAAAAAAGAACGTCCATTCAGCCCGCCCACCCCTTCTAAACCAAGACAGCGTGATTCAGTTGGACGAAAACAGAGGGAGTGAAAGTAATCCCATATTCCATTCAGTCTTTTTCCGACGAATCCTATTCTGAGTAACGTATCCTGCGAACGTGTCCCATACTGTCCTGTGATACCTCCTTTGAATAAGAAATAAGTCAGCCGGTCTTTTCATCCAGTTATGGCTCCCAGTAAAGAACTTGAGATACAAGGAAATGTGTCTATCGAAGAACAGCATCGGATCCAAATGATTCCTCCATAAGATATAAAAGTTCCATGTGCCAATAGATCCAAAAGAAATGTGTACAAAGCCATTCCACGTTTGTTTTTTTTATAATAAAAAAACTTACGCATACATCACAGCTCGGAAATTAAATTATATATATATTTTAAGAATTCAGAAAATTTGATACGTTTGTACAATTGATACTACAATTTCAAAGGCAAAATTATGGCAAAAATGAGGAACTACGAATGATATGTCAGATTTTTTTAGGATCTATTCATGATATTTTACCTTTTAACTAGAGAATATTTGAGTTGCTTATTCTGATCGAATTGCATATATATATATATATATTGATTAATTCTGTCATTTTAAACAAAAAACGATTTTTACTAAACTCTTGACAGAATTTATCATCATTTTCGCCTATAATTCACAGTTTTACAATTCTGAATAGTTGCAAAGGTGCAAAAGAATTCACCGAAATTCTTGTAAAATTGTTTATTCAACTATAATTTCCAAGAAAAGATGACTACCGGCTATTGTGATCTTGAGTATTGGATAACAATCTCTCTAAAACCAAATAAAAGTAATAATAATGATACATCGCTGAAAACAGTGTACGTCTATGAGATGTCGTTGATCCCGTATCGAAATTTGCGTTATATTCTGATCAAATAAATTCAAATGCATTTATTATTGTTTATTCATGAATACTCTGCCATCCAGATAGGAGCATTTATAATATTTCATTTTACTTATCATAAATAAAATGAAATTTTATGTTATAAAAAAAAACACAACAGTATTTAAAAGAATCTATGTAAGACTTTATTAAGAACGGGAGAGGGGGATGATCCTCTCAAAACGTTCTTGCATACTTACTAATAAAGATGTGATCCTCCACCCTCCTAAAAAAAACTGCGGACACTCAAAGGGCGGTTTGCATGGTATTGGCGTACAATATTACCCTTTGGCGAGAATTTAACATTTTAAATTCACTTCACGTAATCAATCGTGTGATCCTGGGTGAGAATTTTGGCAATCAATCCAAAGCATGCGATTAATAGTAGCCGAAAATCGAATTTGTGATTTAACCGTTTTCTCAACCGTGTAAAACCCCAATCTGACACAGAAGAACAACAATTCTAGTCACAAAACCACATATTACATTTGATTGTCTAATTGTAGCGTTTACATGCTTCTGAAAGTACAAACCGAAAGACGATCAAATACTTCTTGAAGTTGACTCAAATTCTGACAGGTATCTCAACTATATATGTTTAATATGTGCATAAATTTAGCTCTCCTCGTCTTGTAGTTATCTTGTTAACTAAAATTCGGACAGTCGGACAGACAGATTTCATCTGAATGGATTTTGCTCCAATTTTCACAGAATTCTAAAAAACAGTTTAAAGTTAATAGCTCAAAGAAGTTTTAAGTTATCTCTGTCGCAGACAGACAGACGTAATGCCAAAATTGTGTTTTTCGAACTCTGGGAGATCTTAAACGTGGAGAATGAACAAATTCTCGAGTTTGAAAGATTACAATACTTCGTATACGAGAACTTAAATAGTTTTCGCAGGATTTTGTATGCATTTACTAATGCGAAACTTTGTGAAAATTTATACAAGAATACAATATATTCGAGTTTAGTTTAATCTAGTACTCATAAAAAATTTCGAAAACAATCCATCGTTTTCGAAGCAATCAGAATGGATGGATTGCAATGAAAGTAACTGTTTAGCATGAATGGATACTGTTACAGTTCAGAGTGGATGGATTTTGAATCAATGGATCGATTTCGTAATTTGGAACTACTGTTAGGTTACAAGCATGCAACCCGAAACACCTATTTTTAAACTTCGGCGTCATACCTCAACGCAAGCAAGAGAAATTTTTTCAATGTGTAAAACTGACACGCGACTCAGTTAATTTAAAAACCTTTTTTTCAATCCATATATTTCCTTAGGTAATTAAAATACAATTTTCATTTCATTATACAGGGTAATTCATAAACAAGTATACAGATTCCACGCACTGTAAATCAAGAACAATATGAGATATTATATATCATCTGTGACAAAATTGTATGGGGTTATTTTAAATTTTGTTAGAGATAATCGCAGATGTTTTATTTGTAACCCCCTTAAAAGGGGATTACACAGCACAGAACAAATTTACCTTAGGGGAATCTCGCATGTGTTGCACTGTGAATATTTGATTCTCTCTTCATCGAAAGGGAACATTGTTAGTGCCTTCCCGCTAATATGTTAGTGGGAATGTTGCTTCATTAATGAAAACTAAGCGATCGGCAAAATCATTATTTTCAAAACGAAACTGTATATCGGCATAAAATCCAAAGAGCAATTGTTTGTCAAAGTCATTCTGATTTTGCAACACCTACACTTCATATGGAATCATTTTCGGCATCTTTCTCAAAATTCTCCAGACGATAGCTGAGAAATCTGCACTTGACGACTCACTCTCTGCGTTGATTTTTTCAGGGTATCGTTGAATGACGACTTCTTGCGACACAGTCAGTCGTCCAGGACTTGCACCTTTGCACAAACAGCCCATAGTTTTACATTTTTCATGCCATTCATATACAGATTAATTGGAAATTCTATTCCGAATTGCGATCGACGATACCATTGCACAACTGCTGCGGATGCCGTTTTGCTAAATCGAAAAACACAGAAAGCCTCCTCAACTGCAGACGCCGCCATTTCGATTGTCACATGACACACATGCATGACACACACTGCATATCGACTTCTGTCTAGGGCAAGGTATAAACTTTAAGAGTAAGTACATCTACCTTCTGATTCTCTAAGGTGTTTTGTCTTTGTTACTATATTATAATCAGAAGTGTTTCCTTCTTTATGAATCCCCCTGTATTTTCTGGTCTTTAAAAAAATCAATCTATGAAAAAATGAGATACTTCATTAATTCTAAGCCAATTGTAACTTTTAAAAGGACTAAAAAAGGACTTTGTTTTCAATAAAAAGCATAAGACTACATACAAACGGATATTACATGAAATATGCGTTTGTGTTAACCATCTTTTTGTAACATCAAGTGAATAGACATCGTTTTATACACATTTCGAAAAAACAAACATTCAAGCATTATATATTTTTTCAGTTAATTTTTATGGTAAAGTTTAAAATAATAGCTTTGAGTCCATTTTTGTATCTTACAGTTATTTTCAATACATATATTTACTTATACCTCCATATGTTGCTGCAGTGTATCACTGGCTAGCTCTCTTATTTCTTATTCTATGGATGTGACTCAAAACATTATGGGACACGTCCGCGATATACGTTACTCGGAATACGATTCGTTCGAAAAGAACTGAATGGAATACGGGATTACTTTTACTTTTTCTACTTTCGTCTGACTGGATCACCAATTTCGTTGTAGATGGGTGCTATGTCGAAAAAAAAATTCCAATCTTTATTTCGAACTTTATTTTATTTCTGTCATGAACCAAAAACTCAAGTTTTATGGATTTTATCATTCAGGATCACGAAATGTAATTTAAAAGAGAAGATTTTACTTTGTTTCAAAGCATTTACGATAAAGAACTTTTTAGAAATGAATTTACTATTAAAAGAAATTTCAATAAACAAATAACCATTATTTTATTGTATACTGGAATTGTCCGAATTTCAATGTCATAACTTCAAGAGTAAATATGGTACTATTGAATTAAGAAAAATATAACAAATTAATTCAATTTCTTCTTCAATATTTTCATTGTTTCTCAAATAAAACTCGACCGTAAATGTTCAAGATACAAAGCTTCATGTTCATGTTCAAGAAATTTTATCTATCCTGCAGAAAAATAAAAACATAATCTCTATGATAAAGATATGGTTTCTTACCGTTGAAACTTATTTCAAATAAAAGATTTTCTTTCTTTATATTTTTAATGATATTTTAAAATCTAAACTGAATCTTGATTAATTTCCAAATTTTTATTTGAAATTAGACCATATAAACTTTATTTTTAAATGTTGTATTACTTCCTGATTCAATTTCCACTTTTTATTTAATTAATTCTACACACGCTCTAGAAAACTGGTGACTTGCATTTTCTCACGCTCCGAGTACATTATTTACAACATTGTTTTAATCTTTACAACATTTGTCTAAGATTCCCTTTCCTAAGTTGACACGTGTCAAAAAAAATACCTATCAATATCTCATACTAAAATTATTAAAGGGAACCTTTTTTTGTTTCTTCTGCTTTTTGTGTCACGATGTAGATTGAAGTATCTTTTATGATCGTTTGTCCCTTGTACAAATTATACGCCCCCCCCCCATGAAATAAAGCGACGTTTAAACTTCAAAAGTCTATTCTCGGTCAAGCATTTCCTAAAACATGTTATATGCTTATTAAGAAAATTCACCATAATAATTAACAATACTTTAAAAAAATCTTTATTTTGGTCGATCATGAATATCAAAAACACTGACTTTAGGCTAATTGAATTTAAAAAATATGGAAATTCCTCAAGTTCATTACATTTATAAACATATTAGAGAATTCTAAGCACAATTTCTCTGTTTGAAAATTTCCATCCTAAAGCTTAACAAATGGCTCAACATCCATTCTATATATACTGTTTCCTATATCGCCATTTCCTTGCTCGAGGATGCACATAATCGGTTCAAAAGGGCTACTGGTTTATTTCTTATTCAATGCAGGTGACGCAAGGCATTATGGTATATGTCCCTAGGATATCTCACTCAAATTTCGATTCGTCGGGAAGGGACTGCATAGAATATGAAATTGCTTTTATTTTGTTTATTTTCATCCAAATGGATCGCGCCTATTTTTGGCTTAGAATTGGAGAGCGAGGAGAGCAGGGTTGTTGAATGACATTCATTCCCCCCTTTTTCTTTATTTAAGCATAAATAAAAGAATGAGTTTCGTGGATTCTTATATAGATTTACTACAATACAATATGCAAAGATTAGCGAAATTCTTAGAAGTTATTTATATTTAGAGCAAATCAAATGAATTAAAGAATCTTTTTACGTTTCAATAAGAATGAGATCTACCACTCCTGATTTTTTTTCGTGCATTTTGGTAAATAGACGTAGTTATGCAATGAACTATCGTCTATGCATTTCTTTTTCATGGGTGTAAATCATGCGTTATTTGATATAATGATGAAATATTTCCTATTCTATTTTTAATACTTCGCTCTAACACTTCATCTTGTCCAGTAACAAAAGCTCAATTTTCATAAAAATCAAGAAATAATTTAATTCTTTACTTCAAATTTAAGAATACAGAAAATTTTAATTTGATTATATATTTGCATTTTGATATCTGTCATGATTTGTACTAAATATTTACTGGCAGTGCAACTGTATCATATTTTTCGTATCTTTGATATAGTATATCAAATACATAGCTGAAAAGAACTATTCGAATATTCTGGTTTAATTTGTGTTTTCTTTATAAACTTTCATCTTTCTTCATAAAAAATAAAGTTTCAATCCTTAACTAATCAAGAACTCATATTTAAATAAAAGAATACAAATGTAACATTACCAATATTTTCTGACCCACAAAAGATTTAATCGAGAACGTAGAAAATAAAATCGAATATTATACACTAATTCGATATTTTTATACATTTGTTGCACATCCATGGGCAACTATTTAAAGAAAACTCGATAAATTTGAAGTCGTTCTTTTCTGAATTCCGAAAAAAAAATCAAAAATTGGGACAATCACAACAAGGATAGAAAATAATATTTTATTCTTAAAATAAAAATGCAAACTTTAGTCTTTCTTTACTGTTTTGTTAAAACAGCTGTGTTTGGAAATGGGTATTTTGGGAATGGTTACCAATAGCGTTACTCCAAGAAAATTATTATAATAAAATAGAAAATAATCACAAGAACAATTTACTTACAACGCTAAAACTATTAGATATTTTAAGTATTTAAGAAGACATTTTCGGAACAATGAACTTAATAAATTAAGCTATTTAGTACAGTTTAAACAATAAACAGCTTTTGATTGCATAAAGAAATCATTTCAATTTTCATAATGTTTACATATAAGCCACCTCGTCAATTTCCCAGCAAGTAAATTAAAAATCAAATTACTGTTAGCCATCGTTCTCTGTTTTCGAAAACAAAAAACAAAAAATAATCTATAGAATAAAGTATACATAGATTCAAAATACTTTTTAGTGTTGGGGATTTCTGAGTATTAACATGCTTCATAAAAGATCTATCATGTAGTCCTCAAAAGATTTATATAAAACTTTGAAGAATATTTTTTAAAAAATGTAACGTAAATATAGTTAACGTTTTATATGAATCACTCAAGTATAATTTCAATTATTATGCAAATTGTTAAATATTAAAAAGAAGAAAAATGTTTGAAAACCTTTAAAGAATGAAAAAGAAATTTCATATTTATATTATAGCACTTAAAACAATAATTTGATACAACCAAAGTCTGATTCATTTTCACATTTTAGTTATTTTTTGTATTATTTTTAAAGGAAGACAATAACTCACAAAATACGTACATAAAAGTTTTATATATCAATTAATATTTTTAAAAAGTTAACATTTCGATTAAATCATGCTTTCGATTAAATCATTTTGAAATTGAATAAATAAGGTTGAACGATAGAAAAATATGCATGCCAAATGCAAATATTAAAATCCGATTTAAATTGCTTTTTTACGTAAAAGACACTGGATAAAGCGAAAAAATAAAGCATCTAAAACAGATTAAAAGAAAGCGCATTTTGAATCATTTATTTCAAATCAGTTGAAAAAGAAGAAATTCAATAAAATTCTCCAATTATTTCCAGACAGATTAATTCAATCCGAAATACTGAAAATCGATATTACGTTTTTCCTCCAATTTCCTATGACTTTTACAACTTCTACAATATTCAGACGGATTTATTATCGTCTGCAATTTTTAAAAACGAATCCAATTTTCCGATTAAATAGAAATGTGTGGTGTTTTCTTTTTGTCATCAATATTTAATGAATAGTTAGAATAATTCTCAGATCAATTAAATCTTAATCAAACATCAAAAATAAATACTCACAAAAACCATCAGTAATTAATTAGTTTTCCTAATTAATGAAAAGAATTGGTTAGAGAAGAAAAATACCTTTCGACTTTTTTTTATTGATTGCTAACTTCTGAGACAGAGAAAAATCAAAGAAATCACTTATCAGTAATTGTTACCTTCTCAACGATTCCAAGACCGATTAAGTGGATAATATACACCCTCGAATTCTTCAAGGATAGTAGGAAAAATATCGCTTTGTATAAATGCAGGGTTAGCAAGAAATAAGTTACCCACTTCAGAGAGCACTAAAATGCGTTCTATTGGTCCAAATAAGATAAAATTTGAACTACATATAATTCAGATGATGCACTTTATATTTATTAATTTAAAAAATTAGTACAAAGATGACTCTGTAAAACAAATGGCATTTATTTGCATATATTGAAAATGTGAAACATAATTTGCATTACAACGCATGTCTATTACCATTTTTCTTTGGATAAAAAGAAAACGGATTCTGCACTAACATTAGTTTGTTCGTCATGCTTACGCTGCAAGAAAAAGCGCTATTGGTGAAATTGCTCTACTAGAACCAACAAAACTCCGTTGCAGCTCTAAAGGAATTTCGTCGTATGAAGAAGATACGAAGATGTTCAATGTCTTCAGGTGCCCTACGCAAGATGATACAGAAATTTGAAAAAATCGGGCAATTTAGCATTCTTCCAGGTAGAGGGCGAAAAAAAAATCCCGTCTTATAGCGTCGAAAATGTTGCGACCGCGCTCATTGAAGCCAACAATCAGTCACCGCATAATAGGGTGGTTTGCCAGTTGTTTTCCGTCTTCTGGATATACCATATTCAACTGTACGAAAAATCGTAAGGCAGATTTTGCATTTTTAACCATGCAAAATGAAGTCTGTGCACCTGTTTCAGGACGGGGACTTAGAGGTCCAAAAAACTTTTGCACTTCAGTTCCTTGCTCGAATGGTGGTTGATACCACAACTTGGCCATGGAACATTCTGTGGAGTGATGAGGCCCACTTTTGCCTCAATGGGTAAATTAACAACCACAACTATCGAATTTGGGCAGAGGAAAACCCTCACGTTATCCAGGAATTCCTTGAAAAAGTGACAATACGGTGAGGTCTTACAGCTACCTTTATCATTGGACCGTATTTCTCTGAAGAGATAACTTCAAATGGAATCCAAACCTGTTCCGTCACAGGACAACGGTACCATGATATGTTGAGGTATTTTGTAATCCCAACTCTTCAACAGCGTGGATGCCTTCAAGACATCATTTTCATGCAGGATGGTGCAGCATCTCATATTGATCGTCGTGTAAAGCGATTGTTAATACAGCATTTTACAGAAGCAGGAGTTATCAGCCGTTATTTCCCAATAGCATGGCCTCCCCGCTCGTCGGACACCACCCCTTGCGACTTTTGGGTGTGGGGTTATTTGAAGGACAGTATCTACTGTCAAAGGCTATCATCTCTACCAGATCTGAAGGACAAATTCGTCGCCATATTCTTAATATTCCGGCAGACTCACTCCGGTCATCTATAGAAAATATGGTTCTCCGATTAGAGCATATTGTTGAAAACGAAGGAGAACATATTAAGAAATTTTAATTTTATTTAATTTAAAAATTATAAACCATATTAAATGGTTTTATGTGTATTACAACGCCACCTAATGGTGAATTTTTGTACTACTTTTTATTTAATAAATGTAAAGCGCATCATCTCAATAATCTGTAGTTCAAAATTTATCTCATTTGGATCAATAGAAAACATTTTAGAGCCCTCTGAAGTGGGTAACTTATTTCTTGCTAACCCTGTAATTTCTTTAATAGTTTCGAAAATATCATTTATTAAATTCGAGAAAAGAAATTTGTGAAAAAAATTGTGTAATTTTTTACGAAGATTTATTTGAGTTTTAAATTTAAAAATATACGTCGTATAAATAAAAATATTTAAAAATATAAACCATTAAATATAGATTCAAAACTGCAGTTTTTACTGTCTTATTTTACTTTTCTCTACAATGATAATAAAGTATTTAAGTTCATTATTTATAATGAACTTAATTCTTAGAGCCTTTTCAATGACCTTAAAGATGCTCAGTAATTCTAACTTCTTGCACCTTAAGCATAATAAATTTCGAGAATTTTGAAACCATTTAAAATTAGTTTAAATATTTAAGGTTAGACACTATAATTAAAAATTAATTTCCATAAATTAAGGAAAATCAGATAATCATCGCTAAGTGATAAAAAGATAATGAATCGATGCGAAATTTTAGTCTGACGTGAAATACAGGATAGCGAATAAAAGAGTAATATGTAAAATAGTTTCTCTACTATGAAAGAAAATACTCTACAAGTAGCATAAAAGCATATGTATATGATTGTCGGTTTTGCTATGATAAAGTAATATTTAAAAGATAATATTGATTGCAATCACTTTAATACATCATGGAAACAGCGGAAAAAGGCTGATGAATTGATTTTGTTGACCAGATGGTTTATATGCTATTCTTCGGTAAATTATAGATTTAACATTAGAATACATGACTTTTCATTTTTTAAGAGAAAATGCATGTGTTTTGAATAGATACATATAATTTAGGAAAATGATATTTAAAATTTTAGTTCATTTTTTCTTGTGAAATTTTAACAAACAATTGAAATGAGCTTATTGTTACATTGTGAATTAAACAATATCCCAGATATATAAATCTCGTTATAATAATTCTCCAATGAAAATAAAAGTATCTTTTTAACTAATATATTTTTACAATGGAAATAAAATATTCTTATTGTATTTTTTTATGATAGAATTATTCATATAACAGACACCTTGGTATTTTTCTAAGTTTCCAGTTCAAACCTAATTTTAATTCCGCTTTGTCATATATCGATGTTGCATATAAGTATCAAAACAATGCATCAATATCAATTTCTGCAAATATGTTATCAAACATTTATAAACGGATTTCTGATCACTCATTGTTGCCCTTTGAAACTGTCATATGAAGCATATAAATGGGAATAAAAACGTGTAGCCAAATGGCAATATGATGGATGCATTGAAGGGTTAAACAATAATATGAAAAAAAAATTCAAAATCCAGAAAGTTCAACTTAAAAAACAGATAACCAAGTTTTCAGTTATACAGAAGGTGAAATAGAATTTTTGCTTATCTTAGATCTTATCCAGTTGCATCTACTTTACTGCAAGCAAAAAATTTCAAAAATGCGGCCAGCCATTCACATACCGCTGAGGCCACCAAGAAAGCAATAAAATCATTTCATATAGGATGTATTTTCAACGCGGTAGCCCAGGTGCTGCTCATTTTAAATCAGTAAATGTTTGAAATATTTACTGTACATGTTAACTAGGCTACATAATAATAGAGGGTTGTTCTCCTCGCAAGGCAGTTCTATCTTCAGCTTAGATATTGTGAAACTGATGACCCTCCCTTATCGCCAATCAAACATTTGCGAAAGTTATTCACACAAAGGCAGTAGTTAAGTAAGTGTTGGTATTGCTTAGGTAGGACACACAAACCTCTATGTGTTTAGGATTTTGAAGTCTACAGATATGATGTACTAGATAACTATGTATGAACTGTTCTGGTATAGAGATAATAATCAGCTTTGAAGATAATGGAGCCAAATCACACAGAACTTGTATTGAAAGTGGTAATATTCCGGGAATGTAGTGATCAATTCCAGGCTACACAGAACTCGATTGAAGGTGGTAATATACAGATCAATGGAGTGGCAAATTTCATTCTCCACACTTATTTTATATTTTCTAGATCAAAGTATAGGTGTTTCCAGTTCTTCTACTAAGGTTCTTGCCAAGATTAAAATAGTTTTGATAAAATATAACTTTTACTTTCAACTTATCTCAAATTTACTATCTTTAGAATAATCAATAACACCTCATATCAATGATTTTATTCCCGAGTTTTTCAGATCAATTCAAATTTTTAATTTTATGTTCGTTAATTTAAGGTAATTTTTATATTAATTGAGAAATTACATTGATCAATTTCATAAATTTTCTCACTTATACAACAACATTTTTAGCCTTTAATTAGTATAAATGTTGGTTAACATTTTATTTTATGCTATTTTCTTTATGTCAGACTCATTAAAATCAAAACTAAAGCTTTTAGAATCATCGATATGTTAAAAATGGTTCTTGGTTCATAGAAATCAATGCAGTATTTAGAATAAAATTATATATCCCATATTAAATCAATAAGTCTGTGGTTCTGATAAAAGAAGATAATTTGCCATGCGTTTTTATTTTTGCAATATTTGCAATGCTTCCTATGTACTTAAAATTAATTTGTTTTTCCATATCTCTTTCAATATTAAAAAAAATAACGTGATAAAATATTTTCAACAGTTTGAAAGAAGAAAAATATCAAACAAAAATTTAAATGCAAAATCAAAATTGTAAGTTAAGTGAAAGAATGAATGATTCATACTCTCGAAAAAGTCCAATACTTTAAAAATAATTACCACTAACAGACTCAAAGTCTGACTAAAAATGAAAGCGTAAAACCCACAGATAATTATTTTCATATTTCGAAGACCACTCTCTCTCTTCTCAAAATCGAATAACAGAAAGATCCATTAATCTTTTACTCAAATATTTACTATACGGAAAATTAATAAATGAATAACATTTATCAAACGATAACCGTTACCGAATCGATTATGTTTTTTTAAAATAACTTTGTGGTAATAAATTACAAGTATAACTAAAAACATAATATTTCTTTAACATTTGGTGCCAATTTCTATCAAAACTTTTTGATTTATGCCCTATTTCAAGCACTTGCTTTTAGTTAATAATTAATCAATGATCCCTGATTTCAATATTGGAAGTAGATTTCCTTTATTTAAAATATCCAAAATTCTGCACTAAGCTTGGATTTGAATATCCCACAGAGTCTCTCTCTTATTACATTACCATCAGCATTCCTTTCCCTATTTCATGGATGTAATCGACCATAAGTTTTTTTTTTAATTATTGGTAAGATATCTATCTCATAAACAGATTTTCAGTTCGAAATAGTAAAAGAAATTAATAATTGGTTTTTACTAGTGGACGGAATTAATTATAATATAAAAAAAGATTTGGACAACATCCGAATCAAAAAGAATATCTTCCGCAACGAAAAAAATATAATGCACCCATTTTGAAACCTTAAATTTAGTATCAATAATTGCTAGAATTATTTTCAAAGCGTGAAATTAATTTCACAAAAAGCACTTGCACTTATATAATGCACTTTATTTTCAATATATCTTCCAAAAAAGTTAATCTAGAAAGAGATGAATTTTTTTCTGGAGTGACGATGACACTGTTTCCAGCCTAGCTGATATTTAATATGGATGCAAAAACAACAGCAGAACAACATCTACTTAAGAAAATATTTTAATAACGTTGTGAATATTTGCGCGACATGTTATTAGATTGGAGATGAAAAGTTTGTTGGCTTTTCCATAATATCATATGCTTGCTGAATGCATGCCGATAATACCTTTTCTCTTTTTTGGAAAGGTAAATTTTGATTAGATAAACAAGAAAAAAATAATATAATGCTATTTATATAGATGTATTCACTAAAAGATAGTTAATAATATCCTGTAGCGAATATACCCAACTATTGTAATACCCTTACGAATTTCTAATACTGCTTTCCTCCTCAGAAGTTTCATGATAAAAGGGATATGGCTGCTAAACAGATAGATCCATGGCCTTGACGATAAAAATAATGGACCTTAAATATTCAAGAATCTTGGTGACGGCATCATTAAGCTATCACAGCATAGCAGAATAAAACATTTGAATTATTAAAAGATACGCAAAAACCTTTTCATTTAGATACCGCAAATGAGAAAGAAGAGTATCTTATTATATACAGCTGCATATTCCAATTATTTTATTCATGATGCAAAAGTTTAGATATTTTTTGTAGAAATGAAAAAGTGTAAACTGTTGTGTTCCTTTATCAAGAATAAATATATTTATAAATCATGAAATCATAATAATATTCAGTTTATAATATTGGAAAACCAAGCTTGCATGCAATTTAAATTCAGTGCATATAGATTATTTTGGAAATTACTGAACTCGAATAATATATTCTTTATAATTATTCAAAATGTATCAAGACTCGACTTTTTAATGAATAAAAATTCATAAAAATTTGCATACGAATATTTACATTTAATAAATAACAAACAAAACAATTATTTTATTGATGTTTTTTTTTCAAAAAAAAATGCTTATATAAAAATTCTTATTAAGAAAAATTACTTATTAAAAAGAAAATCATAGAATTCCACAACATTCAACATACAAAAATTTATGAATCGCATGCTGTTGAAAGAAAAGGAGATTGGTGATTTTAATAAAACAACAAACTAAACTTTTAAGTAAAACTAAACTTTCACAATCTATAGATTTCCTCTTTCCACGAGAATATTCTTAACTAGATAATAAGAAGATCACAATTTCTTTTCTCAAACAAAAACTCCATCCCTAAATCAAGAATGAAATATGTGAAAAGGAAAGTCTTGAGAAAACTTGAAAATGTCCCCTACTACATTGGATTCAACGTTCGAAACTTCAGACTGTGATTTATGGAAAGGATATAAAACCGATGTCGCTCCTTATCCAAGAAAATATAAATAAATATGCAGGCAATTTTAAAGGCCGCCGCCGTAAGTGGCGGTATATTAATCAAACTGTCACACCAGTTGACCGCAATAAATTCTGCCCAAGTGAAATTCGACTTCTAATATTCCAACGCTGCTTAGTATTGATATTTGACAGCATGGCATAGAGTGACGTTATAATTCAGATATTTTAAGAAAGTTTTCCTTCCTGGAAGTGATACCAGTAAGTGTCTTTAAAACGTAGCTTTCAAGGATAAAAATTTTCTTTTATTATTTTTTTTATTTCTTTTATTTTATTTATTTTTTTTATGCATTTTATGCAAATCACTGGACTGAAAAGAAGCGAAAAAAAAAAACATTTTCGAGCATTTAAGGAGACAGTGGACTTTCAAATAAGCAAAAATGGACGAAAACGTGCAATTTTATTTTTAACGTTTCATCACCAAAATATATCTTTATATTCAACTAAAATAGTGTTATAAAACGTATTATACAATAAAATAAATATTTGAAGGGTTAAAAGGAAAAAAAAAGTACATCTTAATGACTTTTCTCAAAATGATATTATAATTAGATTTAAATATCGTTGAAATTTTTCAGATGTCTTAAATTTTGAAGAAATTAAATGAAATTAATATTAAAGATTTCAGTTAACATTTTAAACATTAAAAGAAAAATGGGTACGCATTTTATGTTTCAAGTTTTTTTAGATAGTTAAAAGTTAATTTTTTAAGTTCAGAAAAACATAAAATTTCTATGAAAATTCAGTAAGTGTGCGTAAAGAAATTTCTAAAAAATTAGCATTTAATTGGAATTACAAAACCACACAATATTCTGTTCCAAATAAATTTACATTGGGTAATAAGAAAAAAATAATAGAGAAAATTAAAAATTAAGTCGACTGGAATATTTTGAAATTTTAAATTATATATATTTTTACATTTTTAAAAACAATATATTTTTTTAACGTTTTTAAAGAAATTTGATGTATTTATATTTTAATACATATGTATTAAAATTTCATAACTCTAAGCAAATAATTCGCAAAAGTATCTGACAGCCCATCGTCACCTTAAGCTTGATTTTTCATTTATTCATTTTCAATTCGTTAATCAATTAATTCACATTTTTGAGCGTTTTTCTGAAATTTAATTTATTAAACGATTAAAATATGAATATACTTATATTCTTATTATAATTTATACATGAAACAATAGTAATGACACTGGATTTCTAAATAGATATCGTCTTAATGCATTCCGAAAAAATATCCTGAAAATAATTGAAATTTCACACTTTTTAAAAAGCACTTCTTCTTATAAAAGCACTAACGTACGTGGCACAGAAATCGCTCATATTACAAAATGACAACAATCGAATGTAAACATATCGATGTGCGAAAAGTTCAACAAACTGCTTTATTCAGCGATTTTATAGCTGAATTTAATTCAACACTTGAATGATTAAATAAAATTATTATATTAAAAATGCTGCTTGCCGTGTCAAATACTTTATTCAATCAAGAGATGTAAAAGAAATTACGAGATAAGCATAAATTGAAAAGTTTAAGAATTGAGAATGAAAATAGGTTTAACTGTCACTATGGAAAAGGGAACTTCCAAACCTATTATTTACCCAAAAGGTTTTTGCATTATCTTGAAACTCAAAAAACTACCTTTTAAATATTATTGATTTCATTTCTGTACAGTTTTTTTTTTCTTTACTTGTTATGAATTCTTCAAGTTTTATTTACAATGTCACGATGCTTTTAATGTTAAGTTAGGTTTAGCTTATTTTGAAAAAAGCTTTCTAAGAGGAACGCTCACTTCAATTAATTTTTAAAGTAATAAAATTTAAATTCATCCATCAAAATAGCCAAACTCTTGCTTTCTTCAAAGTTGAAATTAAAATAAAAATTGATTTTTTTTATCATTCTGCCTATATTCCACTTATCATTCCATTAATTTTATTATCCGAAATAGAATTTCCAACTCCGCTTACATTTCATAGTATATACGCTTTTAATTTATGTTCATAATAATGTATTGCAGAATGATTCAGTTAAAGCCATACTTTTAAAACATATGAAACAAACTGAAATTTTTAAAAATTCATTTCACATTAATCGTTATATAGCTATAAAAGTCAATAACCTTAGTGAGCAAACTGGTCACCAAATTCGGATAGTTCATATTTATTATTTTATATTAACTCTATTATTTTCAAAGCATTTTATTATACATGGATTATTCAGAAATAAATTCCGTTAACAATAAACGCTGCAAATGAATTGCAAGTGTACGCATGCTCACCAATTTTCTCGAACTGTCTATGAAGCGGTTACAGTTATAGATACGGATAACATTTCAGACATTTCTTTATGGGTTGTAATAACGCTCAAAAAAATCAATTAACACACCGTGTCCTTATATGACGGTTCCGCGATAAAAGATATCACAAAATATTGGCAGGAAAATATTTCCCAGATCCCTTAGAGCACAGATCTCACAACTTGTGATTTTCATATATTTTTGTAATTCCTTAGTAACAAGAGGTTTCAGGATATTAAAACTATGAACCTGACTATGATAACAAGGTCACTGCGCTATGACAATAGATTAAAAAATGACGTCTTCGTACAAGAAATGTTTTAACATAGTTAGCAGTTATTTCCGTCGCTATCTCTGTTAATAATAAAGATAAATACGAGAATATTTCTAAAAGAAAAATCATAATCTCAAATAATAACATTTAAGTCTAAAACCAATCAAAAAATATCTTATACTTAAGTTTAAGAAATTTTTTTTAAAAAACTCATACTTTGATTCTCAATGCAGCAACTCGAATGATTGTGTTTTTAAATCCTCCTTCCTCTTATTCTTTCTTTTGTTATCAAGAATTCCTTTCTCTTAACGAAAAAAAAAGATAGCTTTGCTAATAAAGTTGCTTGCTATATGCAAATTCATAGTTTGCAGTTTAAAGCTATTGAGATTTGGTTATGTTGTCTTAGGTTGTTTTTAAAGCCCTTACGGGTTTTTAAAAAAGCAATTTGTTTCTCTTTTTAAAGAATTTGTCGAGAAAATATTCTCCCTTTTTTTCTAATAGAATCTACATTTTAATATGCTATCGAATCATGATTAGATTCACTGAGGCAAAGAATTCTGGCATCTAATGATGTTGTTATACGAAATCTTATCATTTCTTTGTGATTATCTAAAACTTCCAGTTCAGAAACAACAAATTAAATATTCTATCAAATACTAATCCGATTTTAAACATAAATCAGTTCTTAAAATACAATACGCCAAGAAAAAAAATTAAATATATGCAAATGAATTTATTTGGTTTATCAATACAAGCTACTTTTAAATGATGCATAAAAATAAATTCAAACATTCTGAATAATGGAATTTTATAAAATTAATTATAATATATATTAGAGTATTTATCTAAATCATTTGAACTCATTTCATACAAATGATAAATACAATTTATAAAAATCAACAGAATGGTCTCCCTGAAGTTTTCTCGCATTCCATCTAATGAAGGTGTTATCCATCTCCCGCAAAAAGTTGGGGGACGTGGGTAAGACGAAAAATGCTTTACACGGCACTGGCAAACAATAGTTACGGAATATTAACCTTTGGCGTGAATTTAACACTTTTACAAAACCTATCATGTGATCTTTAGCGAGTTTTTTGGCGATTAATATCTGGTATGTAATTAATAGAGCCCAAAATTCGAATTTGTATTTTAGATGAGTTTTTCCCAACCGAAACTAAAATTTGGCACAGAACTGCAATTGAAGTCACAAACTCACATAACACATTTGATATATTTAAATCATTGTGTTTTGGAATGAACATTCATACACGATAGCGTTTGAATGTTTCTGAAAGTACTTACTAATAAACATTCATTCCCTTCTTGGAATTGTCTTAATAACTGAAACTTGTCAACAATATAGATCTTAAATCTGCGCATCGAATTTTATCTAATTACATCTCTTCATTTTGTAATTATCGTGTAAACTTATATTCGAACAAGCGGACAAACAGATTTCTTTTGAATAGATTTTGTTCAAAATTTGATAGGATTTTACAAAATTGGTGTAAAAACCATTTTTCAAATTACATCCGTCTAGTGCAAAAGTTTTTGAGTTATCTTTTGCTATTGTCATGAGTTATCTATTTGATAGAGAGAAATATTCCAAAAAGGTGCTTTTCTGACTCAGTAAGGTCCAAAACATGTCGATTTCGAACTTTTTGAAGATTACAATACTTTCTTTGTATAAGAGAAAGTAAAAAAGATTTTAATAAATTTATTTAAATTACTGATAGGATAAAAATAATTCAAAATTAATCATTTTTGCTATTATCCATTTATAATCCACACTCTACACTTTCTTGTTCGAGGAACTGTTTTCAAAACAAGGCGAGAAAGATGAAAAAGATAAAATTTTAAATTGAAGAATCAAAAGAATTAAAATGAATATTAATGTAAAACTTATCAGATACCAAGCAATTTAATAAATCAGCATGAAATTTAACATTTGAGTTTTAATTAATTTTTCTGTCATTTCAGAACAAATTTAAAATATTTATGATTAACTTTGATAGGAATACACAGATTTCAGGTGTGTGGTAAGCTCACAATGTCTTGCATGTTCCATGCTTTCTTTCTTTCTTTTTTTTTTTGGCGGGAAAAAAAGATAGCCATTCTTTATCAGTTATCTCTTGTTTATACTGATATTAAAATTTCTTCTACTCTCTCCATAAAGAAAAATCTTGAAGTTAAAATCTAAATATGATAATATTGCGATGACAACATCCGGTAGATGCACGGAGTAAGAAGTTCAACAACCTCATAATGAATATTGGCGTTTTATTCCATGAAAAATGCAGTCACAGCGTACAAAAACAATAATGCTTGCAAAATCTAAATTATTTATAAATTTTATTTATATAGATTTATTTATATAGATAATTTATGAATAATATTATATAATTATTATGAATAATTTTATTTATATAGATTATTACTGACTGATATGCATGGAATCTGAATCCAGTCGCTGTCTTTACTAAATAACAATTTGAATCCATCAGCCGTTTCTAATATATAATCTGAATCCATCAGCCGTTTCTAATACATAACAATATGAATCCAGCCGTTTCTAATACATAACAATCTGAATCAATCAGCCATTTCTAATATATAACAATCTGAATCCATCAGCCGTTTCTAATGCATAACAATCTGAATCCATCAGCCGTTCCTAATACATAACAATTTGAATTTTTATCACAGAATACTCCTAACATTCTCATTGGTACTAACATGGTCATAGTTATAATGGGAAAATTATCAAAACTGGATTAATAGATTTTCACATCAAATAACAGATTTTACATTCGCAAAATGTACTGCAATCCTTTAAGGATGAAAAACGATAGTGACTAATGGAGAGTTAAATCCCTTAGACGATGTCTGTCAAAAATCCTTTATTCTATCGACCTAAAAAATCCCACAACTAAATTCAGGAGGATATTTTTATCATCTACCGAAAAAAATTTGTAATCAATTTACTAGTAAATAATTCTGTAAATTGAACATCTCAAATAAACAGCATAGCACAACTAAATGATAGCAGAAAAACAAATTTGATTACACTAATAACAATATCATCAGTTTCGAGGTAAATCATCGAAATTTTTCTCGATAAAGCGTTCGATAAATACATAAAAGCACCAATCCCTCCTACTTTGATTTAGCATTTAAATAAGTTCGCCAGGCCTGAAAAATAAAAACCGATAGCACATAATCCAAAAGGAAATAAATATCTTGTGAAAGAATCTTCCCACAATTGCAATTTTTTGTATGATCATAAAAGCAGAAAAGAACAAATCCGACCGGGTAGCTTCTTCAGTCTATGGGCATAAAAAGAATATCGATTTGTTGCTACTAGAAAAAGAAAACGAATTTCACATCGAAGAATAAAAATAAAAATAATAAAAACAGAAACAAGAGATGCGCTTTTATTACTGCTATTATTTCTCGAAGTAGTATTTCTCATGGGGCCTCCGGCTCGTTTCACCACATTAGTTGCCAAAATTTCTCTCTTTATTTTACTATTATGACGTAATGTGGTATTTTAAAATGTCGTTCTTGTCATTAGTTTGTTATTTCTTTCAACATTGCGATTCGAACACTTTTTTTTCTGTCGACACCTTCGAATGGTGCTCCGAATTGAAATTCAATTTTTCTTCTTAATGACGGAGGTAGATTCATTAGATGGTTGTGGGACTTTTTCAGAAAACGTCTCGTTTAAGACAGCCTTTGTTCTTGCATAATTACATTCAAGCGAGGCTAATCAGTTTTGATTACTTAGAATGAATCGAATTCTAGAAAGGAAATTGATTATTTAAAAGTAAAACATGCCTTTCGCTGCCTGTTTTTAGCGGAAAGGAATTGTAGAATTCCGTCATTCATATGGAAATGTTTGGTTTTATTTTTCTTAGGGGGAAGTATAGAAAGTGTTACAAGTTTCTGCATAACTATGAACATGAAAACTTTTTAATAAGTTGGTCAGTTATTTAATATGTCAGCTGTCTTGGTTACGCCCATAATTCGGACGATCTATTTATTATATTAATTAGTTCTTTTCTGTTCCATAACAACAATAGAGAAGGAGTCAGTTTCATAATTAATAGGCGTGAACTAATTATGGAGTAGGCTTAAATTACAGCAGAATCCCACGACTGCCCATGTGTTAAAAGTACCGAATAAAAACGAAACAAATAATTGGGAGTGATCGCATTTATACTTATGGGACAAAATGTTTGTAGACACTGCCTGCGATGTTCAGACAACTCTCTGGCACATGAGCCATAAAATTTGAAACGGAAAAGAACTTAATAAGGATTCAATATAACTCATAGCCTGAATTTTAAAAATTTAAGGAACAAAGTGTTTGCTTAATAATTTGTTTGTTTCGAATGAATTTATTCAGTACTCATTTGCATGTAGTTGCCGACGAAGCATTAGGTACATTAATTATTTGTCATTAGTTTGCAGATAATAAACAATAACTACATTTCTAATAATTATAGGAAAAACATACAAAAACAACAGTATATTATGACGACAAGAAACAACTACCGTTATACAGAAATCTCTTTTGTACTTCCAATGTATCTTACTGAAATTGAAAAAAAAATAGTCACTTTTTCTTAAAAATGTTAAGAATTAAAGCTGAAATTCTTGTATACAATATTCTAACTCCATTACATATTCCAAAAATTTTGAATTTATTATTCTAACATTTTTCTCAAATTTGAAAAAGAATCAAAATAATTTTCATTGATTTTTAATTATTTATTTCCTTAATGAGTTAAAAACGTTTCTTCGCTGATTCCCCACAGAAAAGCTAATTTTTCACTCAGTTTGCAAGGAACCAAATTAGTAAATTAAAAATCATGAAAATCATTTTATATGATTTGAATTCTAATGGTAACCTTTCCAGCAAACTTTCTAATTTCATTCTTGCCCCCACCACCACCCTCGTCTCTTTTTTTTTTTTTGGAGTATCTTCATTTTCAGTTTATTTGTTTTAATTTTTATCTTCTACAGTTCATCAGATCATGTCGTTAAAAATAAGTGTTCAAAATCAGAATAATTTTTTTTTCTTGGCTTTATTTTAAGAGGTTACAGTTTTCATTTCGCTTATATTCTTTATATCACAAACAAAACACAAAGCTGACTCCCAAAAAACGCAAAACTTCCCGAGCTTAACAAATATTGCCTAAAATATTTTTAATGCACATAGGTATAGAAATCAATTTCTACTCAATTTTACAACGAAATCTGCTTTGCGATGGTATAATACAGAAAATAGGTATTTTTGCAAAAGTAATTACTAATTGTTGTAGATTCATGAGATTTTTTCCAAATGCATTTTAACTTCGATCTTGTTTCGAGAAGATATCGTCTTTTATGACAATTTAAAAAAATATATATGGTATATCGTCATCCGTATATTTAAATATCGTATGACAAATTTACTACTACATTTCATAGATGGAAAATTATTGATTTGCTAGTTGGGAATACTTTCTGGCCGAAATAGAATCGAGGATTATTTAGCTATACCTACTCTGAAATTGTTGATTAATACTACAAAATACCGCTATTTGCTAGTGATTTTAGTTGTTACATTTCATTTCGTATATTTTACATTGTAAGGTTTTTGTCGTAGGCCACTTTATATAATAATGACAACATAGATATAGTTACGAATCTGTAATGTTGCTTATCGCAGAGTTGGTTCCCTCGCAGGAAAGAAAGTTTTACGGACAGCTCTATAGGATGCTAATCTAATGCCGGATCAATAACCCGCGGGCTTGGCGACAAACATGGCGACTATTCGGTGACATGGCAACGAATTTGGCGACAAAATAGATAATACTAGAATCTTCAAGAAATTTGGCGATACATCCATTAGGATGCGATTTACTGTGATCTTTCAAGATCCTTCTCTGTTTCATCTCAGGAACTATAAAAGACCGTGAAACCGAACTGGAGGCAGTCGAGTTCTACTCTAGTTAATAGTTGAACGAGTTCTCCCCCTAAGGCTTCGAGCTGCTTATCATTGTTGTGCTGCTTGCTAGAAATGCTGCTGTTTATTGCTTGTGTACGTCTTGGCTTTGGATGTCTAGACGTTTGGTGTACATTTGTGCCTTTCTGTTAATACTCGTCATCATTTATTATCGAGGTCTGTTGACTGTGTTTACCATAATCCACAATAGCGAACCCATCGAGTTTAGCGGAATAATTTATTTTTCTAAAAATATCAATTTACATTTAAAAAAATTCTTATTCATTAGCTGTGCTTATAAATTTTTTTGACAATGATCTTTTAATAGATTTTTTTTTTTGAAACTGGCATTGATATTTCGAAAGCACAATCAAACATTTCTTTCATTTACTAATTTTTTCATGAAGAGGTAAAAAAGCGTACCAGAGTACTATCTTCAACGAAAGAGGATAAAAATATATAGATGTCGGTGCAGTTAAAGAAATTTGCATCGAAGAATTAAAAAAATCCAATAAAACAAAAGATACACATTATCATCTCTATTATATTTTTCGAAATGCTCACGGGAGATCTGGATCATTTTGTTGCACAGCTGCCAAAGTTTCTCTATTTTACAGTTATGACGCATTGCGATATTTTAAAATGCCATTCTTATTTCTTGCTCTTTCAACAATTCAACTCACTTTTTTTTTTCATTTTATTACACTTTTCAAATGATCTTTCGAGCAGAAATTCAATTTTTCTTTTTAATCGCGGAAACATGTTCATTACGTGGGCGTGGAATCTTTTCAAAATGCTCTCATTTCAGAGAATCGCTGTTCTTGCGCAGTTAAATTAAAGCGAGCCTAATGAGTTTTGATTACAAGGAAGAAAGCAAAATGCTGAAAAGAGAATGATTATTCAAAGTAAAACATGCTTTTGGAAACTGTTTTCTTTGTTTAGAAACACAAAATTTCATCATTCACAAAGAAACTTATGAATTCATTTTGCTTAGAATAAAATACGGAAAATATGACATAATTTTAAGATGGAATATCTTTATCAGAAATCTTATTTACCAGTAAATGGGAGATGAGACATGGATTAAACTGTGTTTTGTGGCAAGCATCAAAATAACTAGCGGTTTCGGATAAAAGCCTATTAGAATCCAAAAAGAATTTCAGATGTTATTTCGTTTTTAGAATTGAGATGCTAGAATATTATTAGAAAATTAAACTGATATTTCGGATAAATTTAAAAGATAAATTGCGGATGCATATTTGAGGACAAATCTGGAGATCTTAGAGCACAAAGAAAGCATTATGGTTTATTTATTACCAGACAATATTATCACGAATAATATTTATCTTTATCATGAAGCTGTGTTTGTTCATTAAGCATTTGATAAAATACTTATCTTTCTCGTCCATTTTTAATAATAAAAGCATATCAGCATGATTTTCAATTTGGACTATACCCAAGGATGTTATTTTTCAAAACATGGATTACACAAAAATAGATATAAAAAACTTTATTTTATTTCACGTGACGATAATTTTATGATTTTAAATTGCTTCAGAAAAGGAAGATATCTATAAAAATAAAAATATCAGTTATCTTATAATTCTTGTATACATATAAAAATTTATATCGTGTATCTCGGAAACGACTTCAACGATTTCGATCAAATTTTATATTTAGATCAAGTTTTGCGTTTTATATTTATCCAAATAGGTGTCTTTAATGAACGAATGAGATTTTACACAAAATGAAACAATTTTTTTATAACTAAATATTAGAGCCTTTTTTCTATCTGCTCTCAAGCTGACAATGTCATACAGCATCATCTCGTAAATTTTTGTGGTACTTGCATTGTTGCAATAGGATGATGATCAACTGGTACTTCAAAATTTTGTGAGATGTCACTATGTAACGTTATCCAAATACGAATACGTTCGGCTCACATGCAATAGCAACAAAACTATTACTGTGTTAATCAAATCGAATAACATGTTAAACTAAATGCATTCAGCATTTTTTTTTATTTAAATGACCAGATCGTATGTAAATAAGGTGGAAAAATATTTGTATGTAATCAGTATGTGATTCGTACTAAATATTTTCTCCGAAAAATCATGATTTTTCAAAAAAGAAGCTTGGTCTTTAAAGGATTGTAACTCGTTTTCCAATTTTGTGCAATATATTTAATGATATTTTAAACTCTTAATTTAATCCAAATTAATTTCCAAGATTTTATCTTAATTTGCCCATCGTAACTTCATTCTAAAATATTATTTCGTGATCCAATTCCACTTTCGGTTTAATTCCTTCCTCTGTAAAAATAATGCTATTTTTAATAATGTTTCGTCCATCTCCTTCCAAAATTGATGATTAAATATTTCTTTCACTTTCCATAAATCATAACTGCGATCAAAACTTGGAAAATTAATGGTTTGCTTTTGTTCACCGAAATAGACAAAAACTTTTCGTGAACACAAAAGTGTCCTCTGGAATGGTACTTCATTAGTTTCATCAATGCTAATCTGCATCACAAATACAAAGAAAGAGTACTAAAACATAAAACGAAATCAGGGGAAAAAAGCTTTCCTTCCTGATTAATAGTAAAGTTCTAACAAATGAATTATTCAAACTGCAGCACGTGAATCAATAAACGAAATCATACAGACGAAGAGAAAAGGTTTAGGAACATAAATCTGCACATCAGAGAATAACTCTCTAAACAGAGATACAGAAAAAAAATAAAACAGGAAGATACGTTTTCTGTCGGAAGTAAAATTAAACAGTCACGTAATTCCGGTTTGTTCCTTCTTTCCCTCTTTACCCTATTATATCCACAGATTCGGAAAATCTAATGTTTCCTGTCAATTGAACGGGTGTAAGATGAAAGATTTATTGATGAACAAAATAAAGAATACAAGTTAAAGACTACATTAGAATGTACTGTAATATCTTGATCCAGACCGATAAAAATAAGAGAGTAGCGTAACAAAACAATTCTTTTATTTACAGCCTTATATATGTACACGATAACAACTTGTTCTCATCTAGGTTAATATTATTTGCAAATATAAAATAACAGTTCAATCACGAAATAGTTTCTCCATCAAATCGGAGAATAAGTCATCATAAAAGGCTGTTAGCTCTTAAAGGCTACTCCAAGAATCCACCGATCTATATTGGATGGACCCTAACACAGAAACCAGAATCACACGGAGTTTCGAAAAAACAGAAACAATTTTACTGTACACCGACGTCTCTCCGAATTGTAATTCGAAGCCTTTCACTACTCTACTCTCTCTCTCTTTCTCTGACTAAAAACAAACAAAAATATCGCATTTGATTTCCGTCAAATATCCATTGATTTTCTCATTGGTGAACTTGATTGCCCTCTCCCCTAATAACTGCTCAGCAAAGCTTCCACAATGGTCTCCACTCGATTGTGAGAGTGTCTGTTAAGGATCAGTCTTTGTAGCTGACCCCTCTCGAACACATGTTAATTATAATCAATTCATAGCTAACCCCCGTTGACGTCCACCTGGATTCGACACTTAATGATAACAGTTGCAGGTCATTGATCGTTTCTTCAAGATTTGAGTGGTTTCTTCATAAGGGGAAAAAGTTCAGCATCTCGATTTCTTGACGGTCTTCTCCCTTGAAAGCATCATAGATCTATTTGAAACGACGAGACGCACATCTTTGTCCGTCACTTAGATATAACAAATGACCAGACACAATGACTCTACTAGTGAAAAGGATCCACATCTGGCGATCCGTATGCACTTAACTATATGTCAGAAAACATCTGGCCGGAATGCAGTTACCATATGAGGAAAAAAGGAAAACGGTACAATACATCAAAACACAAACATGCAAAATAAAGTAAGTTTGGTGCGAAACAATGCATTCGATGAATTTATATTATATGTATATATAAATAACACTAACGTACGTGGCACAGAAATCGAGCTTATTGCTAATTGCCGAACGGCAGCGCCAAATAAAATCAAAACAACACACGAATTTCAAACTGATTTATTCATTGAAAATTTTTACAGCTGTCCTGGATCAAACGCTTCACGTACCTAATTAACGAAGCTGCAAAATATTATTAGAAGTATTCTGAAGATAGTTCGTCATGTCACCAAAGAGGATATTTAACCAGAGGAAAGAAGATATAAAAGAAATCAAGGAATAGGCTTCAAACAAAAAGTTTAATCAAGCGCAAAAGTACGCTTAACCACTGTCAGATAAGTAATCGTGCTAAGGCTTAAGATTAATGTACAGTTTCTCGCCAAGTACGTCAAAATCATCCAAAAACACTCTAAAAGTCTGAAATCCCGGGTGTATACCAGAAATGTTAACAAACGGCTTTTAAAATTGCAATTAAAAACTGTCAACACTACAATTGGCGAAAAATCACTCAAACGTTTTTCAACTTTATCGCGCGTAGATTAATCTTAAGTCTAACTGTAATCGCTATGACTTGTCTACAGAAACTGATACTCATATCTTCCAAAACAATTATCTTGTTAAAAGTGCCTTTTGATTTATCTTAAGACCAAAAGAAATTACGTTTTTAATGACATAAATTTCATTTTCATACAATTTTCATTTAACTTTAATAATTTTTTTTAAAATTCAATTCGATACATTCTCAGAAACAATGTTTTTACGGTATACAAACTCTCCATCAAAGCATTCAAGTACGCACTTTTGCCAATCATATATTCCGTAGTAGAATTTTCATTTCCACTTTTATTTCGTAACTGTATAAATTGCAGTTAACTGCTTCAATTTAATTCCTGTGTTTTAGTCGTAATTAATACCTAGATGAAATGTTTTTTTAGAGAAATGCATCCCATATAAATAATTTAACAGCCTTGGGCGAACAAACTGCTCACCAAAGGCGGCTAGTTTGATATAAAGTTTATTTTATGGCGAGTAGGGCGCGATCGGGAACATCGAGGAAACAAATTAATACAAGCCTGGATCTGGTGAAAGTTGTTCTTCGTTATCAAGGAGAGTTGCACTAGGTTTCTTGATTTGATCTTGGACATGATGTTTTTCATTAAGCTGTTCTCCTAGATTGGCAAAAAGTCTTGTGTCGATTTGTTGATGTAGTAAATGGACAGCTAGTGGCATAATGAAGTGGATAGTCCACTTCCCCAAAGCCACAGTTATCGGAATCTTAGATGTGAAAGTACTTGAAGTATGAGGGAAATGGGCTGTAACCTATTCCAAAGATAATGTCTTGCCTGTTACCATGGTATCGGTTCAGGAAGGGTATAACTTGTTCATAATTCGGTGAACGTTAAAAGATACTGATGGGAAATCAAAATATTCGGAATACATGTACACTCTCGAGTATCCGGTTCGCGACTATCCGACTTCCGTAATATCCAGCCTAGTTTTCTTTTATCATAATTAAATGATGAAGACAAGGCGTCTATTAAGTCATCTATTAAGGACTTCTTCAAAACCTAAAAAAATGCAAGTTTTGACTCTTATCTTAGGGTTACCTTTTTATAATCATTTATCAGTGAAAAATAAAATCAGTTTGAGTCAATTTTCTTAAGAATCAGGCCTACGATTTAAGTTAATGTTTCGTTTATCTTTCCTGTATTTAAGTTGGACATTGCCGAATTTATGTTAAAATGTGAACAGTTTACATCGTTTACTTTATCATTACATTATTACAGTTATAATATTTTACTTTTTCTCTAATATATTATTGAATCGCGAGTGCAGTATATAACCATATATAAATTACCAGTACAGAGCCTTCTATTTTAAACATACACGTACCGGCAACTGTTTCTATAATTCACCGGGCTGTGGCTGAGTTCACATTGAAACAAATGTAGGGCTTAGTACTCAATAAGTAGTGAGAAAATACTAATTACATAACAGTGAATTTTGGTATACAAACTTTATAATCTGGTTTTGGTGGGCAAAGAAAGGAATTCATAAAACTCCGACCTATCCGGCTTTATTGTTATCCGGCATGTCTTTTCGCCATATTAGGAGAGATACTCGGGAGTGAACTGTGTTTAGAAATTTTCATTAACAAATATTGACTGTTTTTAAAGGATGTTTCGTCTAAAGCAATTTTATCCAAAAATATGATGATTAAATGCATTCTTTGCTTTCAATAAATCGCAACTGCATTTGAAACTTGAAAAATTCAACTTGTAAATTGCTTTCCTTTTATAGACCTTACTTCTACTTCTTTTTCACAAAAAATATTCATAAGGTCGAGTTAAATTCTCGTATAATGTGTTTGCTGGAAAAATATTTCCTTAGTTTCATTCAGTTTAGTCTGTACTACAAATAAAATAAGAAAGAAGGGGACTATTATCACAACAATATATACTTATAAAGGTCTTGGGAGATCTTTTTAATATATAATTGCCAAAATTTATATCTTCATTTTATTTATTACTAGCCGCCTTTGGCGACCAGCCGGTTCGCCAGTATTACCGCTCGCTACAATTTTCAATTAAATATTTTAAGTAACTGGTCTCTTAAAGGATACTCAAACAAAACATTTTTAATTTTCAAATTTTGATAGTCATAACAAACTTATACTGTTTAGATCGCTTCGTTCAATTTACTATATATATTTTGCTAATTTGTTGTCAGTTCCGGCAAAACTTCAACTTTAATTTAAAATGTAAATGATGAAATTGTAATTAATATTAAGATATTTCTTAATAAAATCAAGCGTTTTATATAAATTTATCATCATTATTTATTGTTATTTATTAATTATTATCATTATTGAATGTGAGTATTGCAAACAGAATCGCTCGGTATTTAAGTCTTATGTGAACTATAAAATATTTTTCATAATTTATGTAATATCTCAAACAATAATACAACAAAAATTTCTGAGATTCAGCATAAAATTCAGTTTTCAGTTTTGCTTTCAAAAGTATTGAAATGAAATCAATAATAATATTTTGTTCCGGCCTATAAATATATTTCAAAAATTATGAAGTCTAAATTTAATGCAGTAAGGTATCATATTCTGAGAAATATTCTGGACACACCAAATTTTAAATAAATGAATGAATGTTTATATTTTCCACGATCAACTAAGACTTATTTATGAAGTTTTGAATGTTAAAAATTTAGAAAAACTCAACATTTTCATAATCTTAGGCCAATTAATCTTGAGAAACCTGCGCGCTGATTGGCGTATTTTATATGAAGCGATCGATGGAAAATCTAAAATTATCCTTTTTTTATTTAATAGTGATATTCAAATTTTCATAAATCAGTCAATTTAAGTGATCGGAAATTAACTCTTAAAAGTCAGTGATTTAGTTGATTGGAGATTAACTCGATGACCACCATAAAATCTATGCTTTCTCTTGTGGTGTATGCATTCTCCTTAATATCCGCTCGAATAAAACATCACATACAAAAGTACTACATAGAACAAACACATCAAAAGTAAACATAACATTTCAATAGTTGCCAAAAACAAAAGAGAAAAAAATGCAATTAATAAGCAGACGATATTTAGAAAAGTACAGATATTTAGACTGGAAAATGAATTTATCTGAAATTAAAAACACGCGCAGACGATATTTACAAAAGTAAAAATATTCAAACCTGAAAAGGAAAATATATGAGTTATTCCATCAATAAATGCCATAAGTTTGTTTGTATCTTCATAGATCATAAAATAATTTTTCTTGAATTTATTTTTTAGAAAAAATATTTCATATTTGTTTCATTTCCTACAGACACGTGCCGAAAATTATATTTTTGCAGATTTCATTTCCAAAAAGATTTAATTTATTTTTAGTTGGAGCTTTAATCAATGTGATGGCAACACTTTGAAAAAAGCTAATTTTTTCCCATGAATGCGAAACGTGCTTAATCTTAATTTTTATTTTTTACGAAAAAAATAACATAGTTAAAATATTTATTTAAAAATTCCTTAAAAATAGAAATTTAATTTTAAGATTAAAACATTAGTATCATTTAAAAGATAAATTTTTGATCTTTAACTTGATGTAAAAATCTTTTTTGTGCGGTAATATTTTCGGAAGTTATAGCAGAAACACTTCAAAATTTCGCTTAATTTTTAAAGAAATAAAATTCTAGTTAAAAATTCGAAAAAATAACCCCCAGGTGCACATTCCGGGCCTCCAAGGTATACACGTGAAAATTTGGTAGCTGACACACACACACACACACACACACACACACACACACACACACACACACACACACAACACACACACAACACACACAACACACACACACACACACACACACACACATTGAGCTTTATTATAAGTATAGATAAAGTATTCGTTTAGTTTAAGTCATTCTTATCGTTAATTTATTTCTTTTAGCAATGTCTCAGTCTACGTTTTCCAGATGGTCTTTCGAGTAAAAATTCTAAAAATTCTACAAAAACTATTCATAATTACAGATCAAAATTCCTGTAAAATATATCTACTGGAATGCTACATTGGTTTCATCTATTTTAATCTTTATGCCAGATAAAAAAAAAAGGGGGGGGGGAATTAAACTCATATTAAAATGAAGCACGTTTTTTTTTCCTGACATTTCATTGAAAGGTTTAAAAAATAATGAGTTTTGTTTTTGTTCATCAAGATCTACAAAAGCTATTAATAATCATTGATGAAAATTGTCGTAAAGTATGTCCACTGGAATGCTACATCATTAACTTCATCTATTCTAATCTTTCCGACAGATTAAAAAGAAAAAAAAGGAGAATAAAACACTTACAATAAAATGAAACAGAAAAATTTTGTCTAGAAATTTCATCGAAAGTTTAAAAAATAATGAATTTTTATCAGTCGGGATCCACAAAAATTATTCATAATCGTAGATGAAAATTCTTGTAAAGCATATCCATTGTAATGCTACATGATTGATTACATCTTTTTTTATTTTTACACCAGATTAAAATAAAAGGAAAATTATTCACTTATACCGAAATTAAGCTCAAAAACGTTTTTCCTGAAATTTACTTGAAAGCTTTAAAAAATTACGAATTTTGCTTTTGTTCACTGAGGACCACAAAAACTCTTCATAATCATAGAGATGAAGATGATAATTCTCGTAAAGTGCGTCTGCAAGAATGTTACTTCATTTGTCACATCATTCCAATCTTTTCTACCAGATAAAGCAAAGGAGGATTAAATACTTGTAATAAAACAGAGTACAAAAAACCTTCTTCCTGATTAATAGTGAAGCTCCAATAAATGAATTATTCAAATTGCAATCCGGAAATCAATAAATGAAATCATTATGAAAAAAGGAAAAAGACTTGGGTGCGTAGATCCTTACATCACAGCACAATCTCGCCAAAAAGAGGCATGAAAAAAATTAAATAATATCCCTTCCTGATGTAACAATCAATACTCGCGTAAGTCAGGATTGGTGGATAAAATACACTAAAGGAATATTAAATAAGTAACAAGGAAAGTATAATAATGGAATGGCATTACTGGTTAGAATATTTTTTATCTGCCCATGCATGGATCAGATGTGTTATTATTGATAATCTGAGAAATAAGACTTCGTAAAGAATATTTAATAAATATTTATGAATTCATTTGGAATTGATGTATTACCCCAGATTATCCATGCCGAATGTGGTACCAAAAAATAAAAATCCATTCTATAATTTGATTATTAATTGCAACTAGTGTTACGAACAACAGTATGAACTAGTATAGAACAACGGTAGCAACTAGTGTAGAACAATAGTAGCAAAAGAGGTAATACGCTACAGAATCAACGAATCACGTTCTCACAAAGGAAATAAAAACCACAAACTCCAGATGGATGCTACAGATTTCTGATTCTACAATATTTGACTATATGTTTATACATGTCATATAGTTGTTTACAATGTTATTTATCAATTTTCTTTTTTTTCTCTCTCTCTCATTTCAATTAGTCATCTCATTCTCTCAACCCATTGTCACCATTTTTTTTCCGCATATTCTTGTTCCCTTCATTTAGTTATTACTTCGCCAACAAATACAGCCGTGCAGGATTTGACTCCGGTGGGATTCTCTGTGATCCCTGGATGGTTTGTAGTTTTTTTCTTTCTCTCCTCTTTTTTTAACCCCTCTTCCATCTTATGCTCATACAAATGGTTAGATAACTTAGTGTTATGGGTACCAGGGGCCCAGGATGGCATTATGTTATGTAAAACAAAAGTAGCAACTAATGTAGAACGACAAGGAAATTTTTATTTATAAAATACCGAGTAAAACTATGTACTCCAGGTATATAATGAATCCATCAACCACTCTATTTTATATCTATATCTATAGAAGATTTATTTCTTATACGCGAGTAAAAGATTTCAAAAAATTACACAAATAAAAATTAGTATAGTAAAGCCAGCAATTCAAGAATTGAACCCACATGTAGTTCAAAAAGTCACAATTTAGAGTCACAGTGGAAGTTGGAAATTGTTCTAGTGATAGTAGCTTCAAATGATTGTTCCAGGCGCCTGACGCACCACACTTTGGAAATGTAAAAATTTTGTAAAAGATAGGCTAACCATCAACATGCTACTAGAAAAAATTTATCTTTTCTATGATTTTCGCATTTTTTTTTTTGAAATTCATGTTATGAAATTCTTGTTCATGCAGTGTAATTTTAATAATTAACACAAACTAGATTACTTAATGAACCTAAACGACACTCGCCTAAAGTATGTGTATATGAAACATAAAACAGTGGAGAAAAGAATATAGTTTGTGTATAGTTTGAGTTTGCATAGTTTTATATAAAAAAAAAAGAATGTATAACGCTACTGCCATATCCTTAAACTCCACATAATTGTTTTGGATCCATGGCTAAAAGGAGATGAAGTTAAGAGAGAGGAAAAAGAGAGAGGCGTGGGTAGCTGCTAACAGTAAGAGTGTGTGTTGGTAAAAGCTCCGGTTGAAGCTCCGAGACAGCAGTTTAAATTGAAATTGGAAATTACTTATATATGTGTAAATAGTTATCGATCATTTAGTCCATAAAATATAATAAATATTTGTTGCCAAGAAAAGTGTCATAATTTGTGTCAATGCATTCGATAGATATGGATGGTTCGACATTAGAAGAAGGAATGATCTTCAAGAAAGATCAGTTTATTTTCAAATATATGTTGCTTCACCTTCCGTATATTAGAATCCTACAAGTTTTAATAAATATTTTAAAATATAATATTTATAATATTAATTCCAATGGACATTTCATGATTACAGTCCGAAAATGGACACAAAAAAAAAAACTTTTTCTCAGCAGTAAAGCTTATTGACATATAAAAGGGCGGAAGCAGTTGGCAACCCTATTATATAAAAAAAATCAAATTCCCTGCTCAGTAGAAAGACCCATTGTAAACAATGCCAATGCAGCTTTCTGAAGATGATGGACAAGGCCAAGTGATCGATTTGAGATATTTCTTTCATGCATTTAAAACTACTGTTATTGCACATGTAGTTTAGTATATGCCATGTGGTTTAAGCGTAAACAACAACAATTTTTATTCAACTGAAAATGTCAAATTTTTGCCTGATAAAGGGTTTTTGCGGGGGGTTCTTCTTCATTTCTTTAACATGAAGGAAATTGCTACCGAAAGTCATCGTATTTTGGTGGAAGTGTATGGTGACCATGCCCTAGCTGAGCGAACGTGTCAGAAGTGGTTTGCACGGTTTATAAGTGGTGATTACGGCTTAGAAGACCAAGAACGACCTGGACAGCCAAAAAAATTTGAAGCTTCTGAAACCTGGTGAAACTATTAATGGAGAACGTTATAGAATTCAGTTGATGCGTTTGAAACAAGCTCTGGCCAGAAAACGACCATAATGGGATAACAGACATAATAAACTTATTTTTCAACATGATAACGCTCAACCACATGTCGCAAAACCGGTCAAAATATATTTGGAAAATGTCGGATGGGAAGTGTTACCCCACCCGCCGTATTCACCAGACATTGCTCCTTCAGATTACTACTTGTTTGATTGCATGAATAACGATTTGCTTGGACAGCGGTTCACTTCGTCAGAAAATATTGAAAAAATGGATCTTTGATTGGATCGCTTCGAAAAGTGAGGAATTCTTTCGACACAGAATTCGTAAATTGCCTGAAAGATGGGGAAAAGTAGTGGCTAGCGATGGACAATATTTTTGATAACGTATTTATGTATTTTGCTTTTTAAATAAAGCTTTAATCTTTTTTATTAAAAGCCGCACGAATTAATTCCTAGACCAAATAATAAAATCAAAAACGTTCCATTTTTTTGCAACCAACGCTACAGAATAATGGAGCTTTTCATTATTTCAGGCCATTAAATAACCGCCTCGAATAGTCACCATTCGCTGAATAGTGGATCTTCATACAAGCGTGTCCACTGAAATGATTGAAGAAATCCAAAACGGTCGGAAATAATAATGATGGTATTCAAAGGCTGGATCAGTGTGAGTTTAAAATAAAATTTTAAAAATCAAAAATCAACCAGGGTAAAACAATTAGCTCCATCATACGATAATGAAAAGAAATAAATATGATTTTAGTCCTCTTTATCTTGATCGCCTGCATTCAAAATATTACAGACTTATAGATTTAGTGAAAGAACCAAATACCAAATTTCATTCATTCAGTTTGTTTTCCCGTTGACTCATCAAATTGACATATATATAGATATAAAATCGAATTCATAAATTTATAGACATAAATGCATAGTATGTATATTCGTATACATGAGTTAATCAGCTTATTAACGGTATTTTATCAAAAATCTGATAGCAGACGATAATTGTAATGACAAAACATTATGCCAAATTTCTTGATCTAAATCTGTTGTCTTATGTTGTTTTATCATCTGCCTGGTACGCAAAGCAGTGAAACGAAAAACTGATTTCGAATGAACGAATTTCATCGGAAATTGGGCACAAATCAGATATTTGATATAAATAAACTACATACAAATATGTGTCCAATTTGCTTCAAAGATAAACATATAGATCGAAAGATCACATAATTCTGAATTTTTTTTTCTTCGAACACAAGAATAATTGAAATTAATCAAAATCATGGTATCAATTTTTGAAAGATTACAATATTTTTTCTGCATATTACAACAAACCTGAAATCAATAAAATAATATAATAAACAGATGCATAAATGTTTTGAATTCACAGGCGCGCCCTATTCTATAGCACAAAATTAAGATAAATTTGCTAAAATATTTTCAAGAACCTATAATTCCTCTGGTGAAAGGGAATGCATAAACATAGTAATTCAAAACTGTCCGCATAATTTTCGTGTAAAATGTATCTCTCTCTCTCTCTATCTTATTCCTTTCTGTGTGACATTTTTGTAAAAAGAATAGAGAAGCTACGATATTATTAACTTCCTTTAACTACTTCAAAAATAATTGCAAGAGACATTTTGATCCAGTGCCAAGACAATAATTCAAAACACTCCGAGTTATTCGTTCTGTTTAATCTACTTTCCAGAAATCTTAATATAAGGAGCATTTTTATAGCATAAAATGAAAGTTAACAAATCTACTTCCATATAAAAAACTGTCAGATGTAAATATAGAGTATCTTAAGTTTATTAGACACAATTTCTTCGCAAAACATTAGAAATTTAACTTAAACGAGTACATTAATTATTCATACGATGCTAATTAGTTAAATTCTACAAGAGTTTGACATCTAAAATAAAGCTGGAACCCTAAAATTTAACTTCTATTTAAACTCATCATGGTTTAATACGATTATGATTATTTTCTGCTCATTTTTATCAGTTCTTGTCGGTGTAAATAATATGCATACATGTCGAGAGGAATTTGTCGAGATTAACATACAATTATTTTTTTAAATATGTGGAATAGGTGCAAAAATAAAATATACCACAATTTACTGATTGTACTAAAAATTTCTAAAAGCGTAATATTTTGGAAAAACTCTGCATTAATTAACAATTTGCAATACTATTTCATATACAAAGCATTCCTTGGAATAAAGACATTTTCATTCATTCTGTTGCTAAGAAATGAACTATTTAGTGAATTATAACAATAGCTTTACTAAAGCTCACCTAAGGCTTAATTATAATCCTGCGAAGACGCATTTTAAATATGGAAAGAGAATCTGACGAATAAGTAAGAATGTTCTAGTTTCATTGAAAAGTACAATAACAATAGTATGGCTGACTTTCTCATATGTGATAATGGAATGTAATATCCTTGGAGTGTGAGGATTACGGGCAAGGGTCGATGCCTCTAATACCTCCATTTGCCATTTTGCGACTAACCACAGAACATGGTTTGTAATTGTGGCGATCTCGATGTCTATATGGGCACGGAATATCATTTTCGTTATGTTTGTGAGCATAATTAAAAAATTGTAGCAGAGAAAATATTTACATTATATCAAATCAGTTGTTGGCAGCTACAAAATATAAAAATATTTTATGGAAATTCCATTCAGTGGATGTATTGTTAAAAATTCAGCATGCTACATAGTGGATAACATCATTTCATTCTAACACAAAATACGAAACACAGCAGAAACGTAAACAAAGGCTTGCAATAATTATTAACGCATGCGCATACAAAACATCTAATTAAATAAATAATAGAAGAGCACAGCAGCACTGATATTGCATCTAGAGAGCCGGCACTACGATCACATTCAATAATTCACCCGACTGACTCGTTTTATCTCTCTCATTTTTATAGTCATCATGACACATTATAGAAGTTTCTAGCAGAATCTCCATAATTTAACTTTTTATAAAGATATCGACATAAACGTATGTTTGTCGATATTGTATTTTATCGTCAAAGTTGTCAGTATCACCTCCAAGCGGTCAAATGGCAGCCAAGGCTGGTGGTAATTGATTTGGCATCTATCAAAATGTATATTAAACTCTCCTCATTACTGTGAGACAGAATTTGAAGAGAAAAAAAATCTCAGATATGCTAAAAAATAGTTAATAATAAATAAAAGCGCACATAAATAAAGGCTTTTTTAAAATATATTTATGTTTAACATAAAAATATTTCCTTATAAAATTTTATAATATATAAAGCATCTTTTATTGTCCACATATTTTTAAAAAATCAGAGCATTAGTTGATTTAAATAATTTTAAACTAAAAGAAAAATTACACTCTTCCAAACAAATATTAAAAACAGGTAAAAATTAATTTTCCCCATAAGTAATGCCAAATGTTAAAAAATTGAACAAATTTATAAAATATACACTATTTATTTAATTGTCAGCAAATCTTTACTAAAACCTTCCTTATGCTCAATAACATTTATGAGCAAAATTTTACAATTACGCATTATTACAAATTTTCAACGTATTATGGAAATTATCCTTTAAATATAACAACATATATCACATATTATCATAAACACCATTCTTTAATTCTCAAAGACAATAAAAGAATAATATCATAAACACCACACTTTAATTCACAAAGACAACGGAAGATAAATTCTTTAAATATTAAAAGAGGCAGGATTACTCATATAATTCTTAAAAACAATATAAAATATCACACTTGAGTGCAGAAAATACTTTATAGAAATCATTAGCCGTTAACAAGTACTTGAACCTTAACAAATCTTAACAACTAAGCATTCCTTTCTCAACGCACAAACCTTAAAAATTACGTGATTCAAGAGGAACAAAATAATAAACAGAAATGAGCTGAAAGTACTCTGGAAGTCACACGTAAATGAGCATGCCAGGGCACTCTTTAAGCGGCAAGTTATTAACGAAAAATAGGAATACGCTGCAACAATCAAGATAATGTAATGCAATAATACAAGCCAAAAAGAAAAAATGGAACTTTTAAAGTCTCCATTCACTTTCGGGTTTAATCACGCTATTCTAAAAGCGCAGATGTTTAATTTGCTTGACAGGCTTATTTCCGGCTCAGAAAATGTTTCTCCCTTAGATAAATATAAGAGAAAGGAGATTTGGAATTTGATTAGTCTCAGAAATGAAGTTCTTCGGGGGTATTAATTAACGATGAAAGAATTGAAATGCATTAATGAAATATTATGCATAAG
This sequence comes from Argiope aurantia, assembly GCA_026543865.1. Lineage (NCBI taxonomy): Eukaryota > Metazoa > Arthropoda > Arachnida > Araneae > Araneidae > Argiope > Argiope aurantia. Next base: position 1,181,837 of record JAPMOR010007077.1, read on the forward strand.
GGCTTTATGAAGATTCTGTTTTGGACTGATGAAAAGTTTTCCCATAAAACTTTTCATCAGTGATTTTTTTAGGGAAAAAGTAATAATGTAATAAAATTCTAGATAAGTAATAAAGAAACTAGAAAATAAAATACAAGTATAACAAACTACATACCATTACCACAAATAAGCGTAAATACCTTTATTACATATTTTCTATCAATTAGAATTCAATTTTCCAAATAAAATTCATATTTTCTATCAATTTAACAATTTTTAATGAGTTCTTGTATGCGAAGTATAGAGAAAATATTGCAATCATAAAAAATTCGAACTTGAGATGCGTAGAAATCTCCACGTTCCACTCCTCCCTAAGATTAAAATATATTGGCTCTACGCCTGCATGTTTGTCTATGAACACCATAATTCAAACATGTTTTGAGCTAGTTGAAGGAAATTTGGTATATGGACTTGATTAAATCTGTATATTTTTGTCAAATTTTGAACAAAATCCATTCAGAAGAAGACTGTATGTCTTATTGTTTTGAATATAAGTTAATAATTACAAAATGTAAAGAACTGGATAGATAAAATTTGGCACATAAATTTAACATCTAAAATATCGATTCTTATCAAATTTGAAATAAAATCTTTCACAGGACAGACAGTATGACGATCTGTATATTCGCATGAATATAAATGTAATGACTTAATGAAATTCGCAATGTGATCTTGTAACAACATCTATATAGTTCCGTGCCAAATTTTGGTTTCAACCGGTCGGAAAAAGATGATAAAAGTGCGTATTGGCACGACAGATTCAATAAAAAAATGCTAGATTCAGGCCAAATATCTTTAGTTATCAACTACTGTTGACCAAAAAAAAATGGCATTATATCTGTCTATTTTTGAACATCATAATTCAAAAACGCGTTAAGCAAGATAGATGAAATTTGGTATATGGAATTATGACCACGTTTGTAGATTTCTGTTAAATTTTGAACGGAATCTATTCGTAGAAAGTCTACTGTCCAGCTGTCCGACTACAAGTGAACTCGATAACTATAAAAAAAAACTGAGCCCTCTTTATATAATTAGGTCTAGCATCTACAAATATAGATGCTTATTAATTTTGAACCAAATTTGTCAAATGTGTGGCAATCTATCGGTCTGAACGTTCGCATACATGTGAACGCAAATCAATGAAAATTGTTATCCTACCTTCTTAATTCATCTGTAACTTTGTGTCAAATTTTGGTGTCAATCAGTCGGCCAAAAAAAACGTCAAAAATTCATATTTTGCAATAGATTAAGTAAAAATGCTAGATTCATGACAATGATATGTATTTCATAACTACCGTTTACCAATAAAATGCACAGAAGTTATGGCCATACCCTAGATCCCTAATTTCATATTTCATTTGGGTGTCATGGGGATAAGACCTTTGTTGGAGATAATGCGAGAAATTTTCGGGGAGACTACTCCTACTAGTTACTTATTATATTTTTTAAACATCTTCCAATTTTTAATAATTTTAAAGTCACACATAGTCATTGCTATTTTTATTAAAGAAAAATAGAAAAATAGCAAATATAATTCTTGATATAGTAAAAAAAATGTGTAAGTGATTAATATATTTAGCAATATATTAATAATATATTAGCAATATATTAATAATATATTAGCAATATATTAATAATATATTAGCAATATATTATTAATATATTAGTAATATATTAATAATATATTTAGCAATATA
>JAPMOR010007077.1:1189832-1235335 GCA_026543865.1 Argiope aurantia
AAGATAGTAATATAAGAATTATAATAGATATAAATTATAATTTTTAAATCAGTAAACTAGTAAAATCTTCTGCAATTCTGCTCATTGGGTATTGATGATAAGTCTTTATATCATCGCATAATGCACCATTCGTTTACACCACGTAATCATCATCAGCTGAATAAATGTCTGATGACAGTAACTGTCATAATGTTTTAATTACCTCAAGTTATTCTCACAAATATACATAAAAACAAATAAAAGCAACATAAGAAAAGTTTACTGAAAATTTTAAAAAATTGTTATTTTCAATAGTAATAAAATAAATAAAAATATCTCATCCAAGTGCAATAGGGCTATATCAATCAGTAATATAATAATTTGTCACAAAATAAAACAGAAATTGCAAAAAGCAAAAGCAACTGTGGTTACACGTCATTAACTGAAAAGTAATTGCAAACTGACGTCAGGTTAATAAAAAAAAAACAAAAAAACTCGTGCAGGTTAAATTTTATTTTTATTTTGTGGAAAATAAATTGTTGGAAAATATAATTAAAGTATTTTTAATTCATTAAAAACAGAATTTAATAAATTCCTAATTTAAAAATCAAATAAATTCATTGATTTAAAGATTACAATATTGGTATCACTGAAAATATAAAATGTTTAGCTTTCAGATGATGTAAAACCGTATTTGTTCTGTAATACTGTCGGAAGTTATCGCTTAAAAACGCTAAAATTTTGTTTAGTTTTTAATTAATAAAATTTCAAATTCAAATTTTAAAAAAGTTTTGCGCCGAGTATGGTAGCTCTAGGTCAAATAGTCTGGCCTGTAGAGCGACAACACACATGCACGCATTCATCCTCATTATAAGTAAGGATTTAAACACAATAGTAATGCCATTTTGTGATTAACAAAAACAATTTTAAAAACATTCTGGGATAAACAAAAGGTTTTTTAACAATATTTTAGGATTAACAAAATGTTTTCTAATAAAATTTCGGTTTTTAAAGTAATGAATTTAAAAAAATTTTAAAGGAACAAAAGGTTTATCCATTTATACAATAAAAATAAAAATTTTTAGCATTAATGTTAAAAAAAAATGTGAGACACTAATTACAGATTGATAAAACTGATTATTATTTCAGCATAAAGACAACGTAAGTAGTGCGTGTTTCTAGTTACACATTAATACGAAAAATTCGTAAAATGTCCAAAAAACAGTATTATTTCATAATTCACGTCCGCAACATTTACAGGATTACCACTCGCATCGTTACCTCAGGTTTTCACTAAGAAAGCACATAACGTAGCATTTATAAAAAATGCATGAAGAAACTGCAGTCTTCAAGTCACAAAAATCACGAAAATCTGAAGGAGGAGATGATATTAGTTTCCCAGATGATGAAAAATTAATCATAATGGCAATGAAAGATTTAACTGATATCTGAAAAACTTTTTCTTTGAAATAATATTTAGAATTAAGAATGAAGGCTGCAGTTACATGGATTAAAAACTTGATATTTTTTCTGTGATCATAATATGAAATATATGGTTTTTTATGTTGATATTAATATATATTTATAAAAAGAAATTGTGTGTGTGCATATTTCAGCAGAGTCTAGACAAACCCATCGTACTTGCAGCCATGAAATCTAGCACAGAAAGCCCTAATAGTAAATCAATGCATCTAGAAAACCGATTCTTAAAATTTAAGACAAAAAATTAATTATTTAAAAATTTCTGTTGTTTTTGGATGAGTATTCGCTCGTAGTATCCATTTTTAATGATAACAAAAAATATTGTTACAGTCTCGAAAAAACAAAACATTCTGAAGATGTAATTTATTGACTTTTGAGAATTTTTTTTAAATTATTCAATTTTTCCGTACTGAAACAGAAGAATTTTAAGAATTGACATAAAGTTCTTACATTTGACATTCTAATTCCGTTTTCTTTTTTAAATTTTTTGAGATGATTATTCAAACCCTTCCTTAATTTAAAACAAGAACGACTAAAATTCCTTTACATATTGATTTTTAATTAATCATTTTGCTGACAATTTTACATCGATCCGCAGACGATCTGCAAGGGAAGTTTTACTTCTTCTCTGATTTGGCTAGAGGCCAAAGTAATTAAAAAATTTTAATTTATCTTCAATGGACATATCATTTTGATTTGTTCTTGTATAAACATCCGGCTTAGAAGTGTCGCGATACCATCAGACTGATAATATCAGATTCAGAAACGCACAAGGCTTCCGTGTCATGATCATTAAATTAAAGCTGACTCATCGTAAATTGTAAATTAATAATCCGTTACACCTTTAGATTTTAAACAGATTATTATACGTTTCATTCATTTATTATATACTTTTATTATAAATCATTCATTACCTTTTAATCTCATCATATCATTGCTATAAAAAAATCAATGAGAAATATCAATATTACTTTTAACGCCGTTTTCATAATTTAAGGGATTTAATATTATGGGATCTCTTAATCCTATGATGCTTTCTCATACGTACCAAGATTTATCTTACGGTTTCTTACGGTGCAGAAAATAACATCATGCCGCAGCATTTTCAAGTTGTTGTTGTTGTTGTTTAAATCATTCCCTTCCAAATTTCAATCACTCGCTTTTTTCCCCTCTGAAAAAATATCCGTCGTAAACTTTTAAAATATAGTCATAAACTTTTCTTTTCTTTTGCGAGAAAAGTTCTTTTACACTAACATGAATATAGAATCAGGTTATAGGTATTATTCCAAACAGAAAGAAATTACCGATTTTGTTTAAACCAGCTATTTATTCAGTTATGCAATTAACATGTAAACACGTCAATCCAAATCTGCCACTGCTATTTTAAACTGTCCTGTCTCTGCCAATGATATAAAAAATATGCTAAAATAAATCTCCACTTAAAATGGCAAAGTTAATGGAATCTTAAAAATACAAATGTTTCATTCAATTAAACATATTATTGATTGATGTCCCAGTTTATCTAACAGAAAGCCTGATACAGGTCTTATTCGATTAAGAATAGGCCACCCTCGACTCACGCACAGGCATTTGTTGTTGGAGGAACACGCCCTTCAATGCACAGAATTCAAGTGCCAATTGTTAGTTCAACACATTCTAATTGATCGCCACGATTTATTTCACAGCACATCGTTGCTTTCAGTTTTCTTGTATTATTTTAAAAGACATTCTTCACAAAGTTAATTCTATTTAAAAGTTTTCTTACAGCTTTTTGCCGTATACCATAAAAGTTGACAACTGATAAGACTTGATCTAAAAATTTATTAAACAAAATTTTAATTGATACCATACGTTTGGCGCAGCATAATCAAGAATGGTTTTTGTGGCCCTAAATTCCACTAAATGAATTAATCAAATCAATAAACCAAATCTTTATTTGGGTGAAGTCAACATGTAATTTTTTTATCTAATAAATTTAAATCTTTTTCGCTTTACTATGAATTTTTCACAAAATTTACAATGCAATCATTTGTATTGCATTCGATGTGTGTACACACCATCGTTTTATTTTGATTACGCATTGTGTAAGAGACTTAAAAATAAATTTCGCAGTTAACTAGTTAAAAACTAATTGATCTTTTTTATCGTAAAAAAAAACGAAACTTATTTTTTGATACATACATACATACATGCATGCATACACACATATATATACATACATACATAAATATAATTTAATTTCTAATTAATTTCCAAGTTTTTATCGTAATTTAGCCCACATTAACTTCATTTTAAAATTGTCTCTTATTTACTGATCCAAATCCACTTTTTATTTTATTACTTTCAACACGTGTTCTATAGAAATGCTTCTTTCTGCATTTTCTTACGCTCCGAGTAAAGGGATAAAAATCTTTAATTCTTAACACATTCTTTTAAAGATACGTAAATTTTCCTGTCCTAAATCTATACATGTCAAGGAAATCCCTATCAAAATCTCATAGTACAAAAAAACGAAGGGAAAAACTTCGATTTCTTTTTGCTCTTCTGTTCTTGTGTAGTAATGTAGACTGGCGTATCTCGTTGCTTCTTCCTTCTACATAAATTATGCCTCTCGGTATGGAATAAATCGAAGTTAAAATTTCAAAAGTTACTTCTCGGCCAAAATAACTGTTAAAAATTATGCTTTACATATTATATATATATATATATATATATACAGTGGTTGCCAAAATTGTGGACACTTTTGAAAACCGTTATGTTTTTTTTAACTTTGTATGCTTCTAGAAAATATTACATTTCACAAAATGCAAACTCTTATGTATCATTTTAAAGAGAAAATTCAAATATTTGCAATACAAACAAAGTTTTTCTTACTTTAATCTGAATAACAAACACAGTGATAAGTGTATTGTAATTTCTGACTTTTCTGAGAAATCACTGTTCTTGTTCCGGGAACCAATCAAATGTTATTAACTGCTAGCAGAAGCTGACATCCTGTTTTAAGTTGGAACAAGTCATTATTGTGCTTTTTCTATGGAAGAAACACTGTTTTTATGTAATCAAATCGCAAGTTAGAAATTTTGTTAAACTTTTTAATATATACTTGGATGTTTTTGTAAATATTTTTAATGTTTAGTCAAGAAGCAATGACATCAAATAAAAGAATATATTTTGACACCTAGAAAGAGAGCTAAGATTATTGTGTTACATGAATGTTGTCTTTCCTACGCTGAAAATGCAATACAAGTGGGTAATTCAGTAAATACATCTGGAGTTTTAAAGTTTGTTTGGTTTTTGTTATTAGGAGACAAATTTAATAAAAAAAAAACAAAGCAGGAAATGGCTGAAAAAGGTGCACCACATCATCTGATGACAGAAATATAAAAAGACAATGTCACCAAGATAGAAGAATGTCATCAGTAACCATCAGAAGTGAATTGAATCATCCTGACATTTATGTCAGTTCAAGAACAATAAAGAGAAGATTATTATATATTGAACTAAGAGGTAAAATTCAACGAAAAAATCCTTATCTCAATTTACAGCAGCGTATAAAAAGATTACAGTGGTTACAAGTTATACGGAGTGATGAAACAAAGATATTGTTATTCGGTAGTAATGGCGAAAATATGCAAGGCATAGAATAGGCGAAGAGCTACATCCTGACTGCATTCAGGCAACTATGAAGAACTCAGTAAGTGTTATGATTTGTCATGCATGTCGGCAGACGGTATGGGTCTCCTTCATGTTATCGATGGGACACTAAATGCAAGAAAATACACTGACACTATTCTAGAGCCAAAACTTGCACCTTCCATCGGTGATTTCTTTCCCAATAACAACATTTCATTTATTTTTCAGCAGGATTCAGCTCCTTTCCACACCGTAAAAATATCGAAAACGTAATTAAGTACAAAGAGCATCGAATTATTATCATGGCCAGGAAACAGTTCTGACCTCAAAATTATTGTGAAATTATGGCACTGTTTGAAAATTCTTGTACATATGAAGCGTTCATCAAATAAAAGAGAATTAATTGAGTCTATAATTGTTTCCTGGCATCATTCAATAACGAAAGAAGAACTTAAACCTCTCGTCAGCTCAATAAAACATCAGTCTGAAGCTATAATAAAAAATAAAGGCTAATCTACTACGTACTGATAACTCACTACAGTCATCAACATCTAATGTATCTCGATAATTATTGCCGCTCAACTATTTTTGGATTGTAAATATTTTAATTTTGTTTTTTGTATTGATATCAGCATTAAATTCTCTTTAAAATACAAGTATACAAGAGATTGCATTTTGTGAATCGTTACATTTTATATAAGCATACAAAGTTAGAAAACAAAAATTTTCAAAAGTGTCCACAATTTCGGTCATCACTGTGTGCATATACATTATTTATATATGCGAGAGAGAAAGTTGTCTGCTCTAAAAGCACAACAATAAAAGTCTAATGAAATACAAAGCATATATAATAATAGGAACGACACACAAAAAAATTAGTTGATTCTAAACGTATGAATATATTCTTGGGTTCAACAAATATTATTAACTATACAAACTCAAATATATTTTTTTCATAAATTCGCACGCCTTTCTATATAACTACAATTCAACAAATGTTTTTTTTTTTTTTTTTTTTTTTTTTTTTGGGTTAAGAAGTGAAAAATAACAATTTCTTTCACCAGAGTATTAAATTCACAACTTTCTCTACGCTTATGAAAAAATAAATCCTCGCCTTCTCAAGAAAATATCTATAAATTCTTACCAACAAGCAGCCAAGAAAAATGCAATTTTCTATATCACACTCCGCAGACAACAAAAGTTTGTCTCCCGAAACATATTCTGTATCTTATCAAATCGAAAGAAGGTTCTTCCTCGGGGAAATATCTATGCGGTTACAGGACAGATAGAAAACCGCCCTCATCATAAACTCGATTATTGTCAGCACTGCGAAGGATGGCATTAATGCAGCATAGATTCTCATTACCACTGAAGAAGTGCTCTTGGGATATTTCATTCCCAATATTTACTAATGCTAGTCACTTCAAATTGATATTTCTTGTATTAGTAGATAATACAATCAATATAATTATCCCTCAATAATTAAGGCTTAATTATTTTTATTTTAATAGTTTTAGTATAATTTTAAAGATAGAATAGTGTTTAGTATAGATAATAATGTAGAAAATTCATGAAAGTTACTGCAAGAAACGTAAGGAAAGGACTGAATTAAATTGATTGTCTCGTAATTAAGGCTTATTTAATTTTTATTTTGAGAGTTTTAGCATAAATTCAAAGATAGAGCGGTGTTTAATGAAGATAATAATGTAGAAAATTCGTAAAAGTTATTGCAGGTAACATGTAATTTTACAATGATTTGGATGATTTATTCTGTTTATTTACATTATAAAAAGATATTATAAAATTATTCATAGTGCATTATAATATTTAATAGGACATAATATTGTATAATAATCAACATTAAGATTTATTACAGAGATAAGAACTAAAGTAATGATAAAACATGTAATTAATTTTAAAAACTAAATTTATGAAGATAAAGGTTTTATTTCACTTTTATTGTGAACATTGACTTAAAGCTTTTGCGTAAAAATAACCATTCTAAAAATAATACAATGTGCCATTACAGATACATGTAGAAGAGTTGAAGAAACCCGGATACAGGATAATGGTAAACAATTAAGAACATTTTGGTATTGTTAAACAGTTAAAAACCATACAATTCTATGTCTCTTTTACAAAGTTAAATCGGTTTTTATTTTCCTCCATTTTAAAAGTTATTCTCCTCCCAGTGCTTTTAACAATCTGAAACTATTCTAACTATTTCTATTTGTGAAAATTGTGTCACAGTCATCAGAATTATACTCGGGAACATTATACTTTGGAAATCTAATGAGCGTGTAATAACATTTCCATACATGATGACTATTGAAAATAAAATTTTTCCTACAAGGAAAGATATCTCATATTAAAGATGAAATATATGTCACGACTCGATAAGCGTAAACAGATAAAATTAAAAATATAAAACCCGTTTAGACATCAATCAAATATACAAAAGTTTAAATGGCAAATACTGAAGTTTACTTTTCCGAAGTTACTGAATTTTTAATGCAGAATAAGCTTTTTTTTAAAATTTATTTAATGAAGTTCTAATGTCTGCCTGTCTCACATTTCAAATACAATGTAATAAATATAGACTATTTCTAAATACATTTTCACTTTCAAATCAAATATACATCGCTACATAAATTCCCGAATAAAGAGATAATTAAAAAAATGAAATTTTCTCTATATTTGTAAAAATTATGTTACAAATCATTATTAATTCTTTATTTTTGATTATATCAGAAGAATAGATAAACTGTGAAACTGGTATATATCTTTAAACATTAAAAAAAAGGTCATTTCTTGCCAATTTTGGAATATAAGAATTATATAAGAATTATTAAAATATTTAGCCAAATATAAGAATTATTTTTAAAAAAATTAGCATCTGGCTTTCATTAAAGAGTTACGAAAACAGTCGGTTGCCACTCTTTCTTTGAAATATTTTTGCAGAATAAAACGTTCGATTACATAAATTTATATAAGTTACAACTTATAAAAATTTGTAAATTATTAATCAACACTTATAAATTGTTTTAAAATGTCTCATATGTCCAATATATAAGAAATGTGTAAATATGTATGCATATACTTAAAATATCTGGAAAGGACTTACGAACATAATCTCCAGACATTAAATTTTTGTAAATGATTTAAAGCTATAAATAAAAATTTAATCGACGAGATATGATGCCACTATGGTTATCGGTAGTTTAGTTAAGTTATATTAACGTAAATTTTTTAAAGCAACACTAGGGCTATTTGGGGACGGACCTCGTAATTTTGAACCACGGTCAGACGACGAGGATGACACCTGAGTTGGCAGTCCCTTTCCACACCACTCCAGCAGGATGGTTATCGGTATTATTTCCAACTTAGTTCTAAAAGTAAAAGTTGCAAGTGGCGTTTTGAGTAAGGAAGAAGCGATTATAATGACTTTAGGTATTAATTAATGCATAATAATTTTAGATAGAAGATATCTCGTAAATGCTTTAAATCTGTTAATAAATTCGGTTAAGAAAATGGAGAAGCAAACATCTAAAGTCTAAAAAATAGCCCCATTATTCCTTTAGAGAAAAAAGCAAAATCATCTTTATCTCGGATGCAAAATTAAAAATCAAAACATACTAAAGGCTGTATTTCTTGCTTTAAGATGCTTACCACGCTGATGTGAGGCAAAAAGAAAATAACACAATTTGCCATTTCTCTTCTTTGGAGGAACTAAAGTAATCATGTAAATGACTGCTGCTTTTGCACAGTGTAGTCTCTTCGTGGGGGAAACACAAGTGGGGGAGGGGACTAGAATAAGATAATATTCTGATTATTTCATCCCCAATGCAACCGAAACATTTTGTGAAAGGTTTCTCAGTAACTCCAGAGAAATATCAAGAATCAATTTCATTTCATGCTCCACAGTCTTCTATATCACATGATGAATATAATATTGATGTTATATCTATACAACAACATTCTATTTAAAGAACAATTGAAGAACCTTTGAACATCTAGAGTTAGTTAAGATTAAGACAACGCTACTTGCATCGAGACGCGCAATCTCTTAAAGGATTATTTCTTGATAATGTTTTCCACAAGATGAGAAAGAAGCTAAGAAAGTTTTTGACGAGTGTCAAAGAATTTTTAATAACTTTGAAGAATTTGTAACGAAGGTATTGTCTGCATACATGATATCTCGTTACTCTATGTTGCTCAAATATGCATTTCCTGAATATCATTTGAGCTTCTTTGTTTAAAAGCGGGATAGCCATGGATAAAGTGAGTGTTTCAATAGGACACTGTGAAGATAGACAAAAAAAAATATGTATCTGCGACATTAGGTGAAAAGGGAAAAAGTTAGATTACTATGAACGAATTTGTTCATAGTAATCAAACTTGGAAAACAAGACAGAGTGCGAAATCAATGCTTCTGGCAATGATAGCTTACCGGGATGGCGAGTTCTAACTTGATTCAGTTTTTTTAAACGTTTTGATTTTTGTTGTGATGTGTTTGTGTGTTGTCTATGTAAATCAAGATCAAAAAAAGTTTTAAAATGCATGGAGACTCCATGCTATTTTTCGAAAACCTAAGACACAGGAAATATTGTCTATTATATTGTTCATAGATTACATTCACTAGTAATTATCAGAAAATGCATAAGCAACTATCCAAATGATCAAGGAGTAGACATAACCATGTACATCTGTTTTTAATATAGAAATTCATGCTAAAAATATGCTAAAAATGGGAATGAATTTCAAATTTTGATTGTCATATTCGATTCTTTTACCCAAATTATAGTCAAATTATATAGATTTACACCCAAAATTATAGTCTATGTATTTTCTGCAGGTGGTTCAAGTTCACATTTTCTACCTCGTTATTGGTTGTCTGGTACCAGTAATGCGGTAGAAAATGTGACCTTGAACCACCTACAGAAAATACACAGACTATAGTAATAAATTACTGCTTTAATCTCAGAGAAAAAAATTCTTCAAAACTTGCTGCCTAGTTATATTAATCTTGTCCTGGATAATTCATGTCTTTCAAATGAAAACTATTCAATTAATTTGTAAGACTTGAGAGGAATAATGCGGGTTATCATCATTTTGAAGATATAATTAGCACTTAAAATAGTTGCAAGGCATACTTTTGCGAGATAAAATTCAGTCTTATTATAAAACTCCACACTTTAGCATAATTACTCACACTTATAGGTGCATAAATCTTTCATAAACTCCTCGTTACAACAACTTCAACAAATATCCGATCTCTTGTGGTCTTGGGAAATGCAAATTAACTCACTCTGACCTCTCTACCACCACTTATTTCATAATTAATGAATGATACAAAATGAGGGGCCTCACCTTTTGATTAATTAAGAAAGAAAATTAACCACTACTGGACACTGAATCCATTAAACAGGATATTGCTTATTACGACATGTTTAAACGTGAAAATTTAAAAAATAATAATAATAAACGCCTAACTTTTAGGCTTAAGTTCAGAATTACAAACGAGATTGAAAGGCGTAAACAACAAAAGGATTTCTAGGTCCGCAGAGTGAATAGTTAACAATGTTTTAGTTTCTCAATACTGGGAACTAGAAACACGAAAACTAATTACTCTTTCAAAAGTTTTCTTAATTTATTCCAAAGATTGTGGAGTGGGATCCGAAGAATTGAAAATGTGATTTTATTTTAAACAATGCTTGATTTTCTAAAGTAATTTCGAGACTCTTAATAAAAAATTAAAGTACGAAGTTGAAAATACTTCGTCGTTTTATAAGGAGATTATGCAGATGGGACACATCACCTTAGATTTAATTCCGTTTTAAACACGATGCACGACATTTAATAAATGGTATAATCGTGAAAATGACAATGTAAGAATATACTTCTAATGGAAACTGATAAAAAATACAATTTATTCAACTAATTTAAATTTATAATTCCATATTCATAAAAATACACAAACTGCGTGTCCATATGTGCAATTTCTGTTTATAGATATTTAATTTTCAACAACGAACTCTTTTTTCGTTGCTTTCAAAAAAAGATTTCAACAAAATAAAGGATAGCATTAACTGAAAAACCAATTTTATACAAATGATTGACTAAACTACAATTAAAATATAACATTACATTTTGCATCATTTACATTTTTTTTCACGAGAATTAACTATGAAACAATTTTTATGAGATTTACAAAATATTTTACTAATATATTAAAGACGAATAAATGCAACTAGTAACATTTAATCAAAATAAGCATAAGAATAAGTAATAATTCATAAACATGAAAAAAATTTTAGGACAAAAAGATTAAATTTTATAAAGTTTTCTGAAAATAATGGAACATAACTTCCATGTTATTTAATATCTCAAATAGCTTTTAAATTAATAGTTTAAACGACTATCATCTCTAAATTATAATAATTAACGCTAAAAAACATACTTTTTTAAATCCAAGAGCATACACACACAAAAAAGAGCATTTGTTAGGTAGACTCAAATTTAATAACTTTTCAAAAAAAAGGCAATATGAAATTTTATGCATCTAAATAATTATTACAAATAATGTAAGCTCACATTATTCCTGTAATACATGCTAATAGAAAAATAATTTTAGATTTTCTGTTATGGAACAGCAAATAATGTATAACCACGCGTTAAACTTTATTAAGCAACATTCCAATGAGTTATTTATTGATAAGTTTTGTAGCATACTATTTATATTTATTTAGAAAGGAATAGTTCATATGCAATATATAACTCAATTTTTAACAGAATAAATATCATATTCCAATGATAATTTGATCAAAATTGGTAAATAATCAATGGAATGCTAATCAAAGCATTATTGCCGTTACATATATTTAGGTGAATGGTTCAACAAATTATCAAGAACATATCTTTGCCTTCATTTTGAAAATATATTTTTCCCTAAGAAATTACAACTCCACAAATATTCATATATATATGGAAATACAATTCGGCTGAAGACTATGATTTTTAATTCTTCTGTAGTGGAACTCAGCAGACGATATTTAACTACAATTTTTTAATTCTTCTAGATTGAAACACGACTAGTGAATTGCCAATTTACTTTACACTGCGAGAGCATTCGAATACCAAATTTTTCTTGGAGATAAAAAATACAAAATCAGAAAACACACAAGATAATTTTTTTTTCACAGAGAATAAATATTTATTTCCATGCATTGAAGTCCCTTCAATAGTTGTCAATTTCAAAACAGAATATTACTAAAGATTTTCCAGACAGCCGAAAATGAGGGTTTTTTTTTTTTTTTTTTTTTTCATCTGTACATCTTTTGGATTCTGTGCAGATTCATGGCAGCTACAAAAACAGGAATTTGACAGATGATTGAAGGAAATGACAACCAAACACAATACTTCATAGTTAATTCCATTCGCGTTACTGTTGGTTCCGGCTACAGAAATCTATTTTTGGTCCCACTATGCAGAGATATTAACAGCTAAATGCTTCAACAAAGCTTACAAATATTTTCAAAGAAGACAGCAGCAGACATGCTGTCAAACAGTCACCAGAGTAAAAGATAACAGTATTAAATAGTTTTTTAGATTTCAGAGAATTGCATTAAAAGTTTTCAAATATTTCGAGGGTACGAATCTATTTCTAATGGGTGTTTTCGAACTAAAATAAAAATAATAAATAAAATCTTTGCTACAATATCTAAAAGACAATTACCAAACGAAAACGACAAATCACAAATTATCTAAACTTTATTAGCTGCCATAATAATTCTAATTATGATCTATCTGTGATCTAGTGAATTCAAATATCATATGCCCGAATCGGTGGAAGGTTATGGGTTCTATCATCGTTAATAAAGTACCGCTATTGACAGTAACCGTACACTATAATGCAAACACCGAAATGCATTACAATAAAACAAGTTATAATCAAAATTTAGAATTTTTTAAATCCATTTCATTTTATCCTCCTAATTTATCCCACCGGGTTGTACCTCAGAAACCAGAATGAGAAGCTTTCGGTATGGTGGTTGATTCTCGCCACTCGGGTGAGTACATAAATGGTGGAGCACGGTTATCTCCTATCGATGACGGAACGTACTTCCTACGGGAAGGATTGTACCATGGCCAGTGATTGTGCCCTCAAGACTAAATCATAGTTCCCGCCAGTGTTGCTGTCGCAGTGGTCCAGTCATTCAGATTTTTCCGTGTGCCTTTGGACGAGTCGGAGTAATTGCTGATAGTTATTACCCTCATTTAAATTTTGTTAATATTTTAGAGGAACTTCCTACTTCTCCCATCTTATCAAAACTGTTTTTTATTTATTTATATAACTTCATTTTTTCTTTTTTTGCTTAGCGCAGAATGATCAAATTTATAAATCTTGCGCAATAATATAAAAAATATATATCAAACACCGACAGCTCAATGTATTACTTTTCAACAATGAATTACAATATGACTGTCCAGAGATGATTTCCCAAGAGGAAAACAAAAGCAGTCAAGTCTCCCTTTAAAGACTACCCATCTCGAAACGTAGATACATTATATATAGGTTGTTTACATCTGCAAAAGTTCTAATATTTTCCCTTTATCAAAACTCCTTGACTAATGGATTTTATTAGCCACATTAAACCAAGAGAGAATAGTAAACTACAATCATAATTATACAAAATTTTGTATAAATGCATTAAAATGTGCATTTTTTCTCTGCGTATATTTGGGGTTATTGGGAGTAAGATTTTAGATCTCAGTTCTGGATTATTGGAACTCAAATTAGAAAATGAAAAAAAAAAATAGTGACTCTCCATTACAACTGATAATTTTTTAGTTATATCATTTCATTTGTTATGCACTCAGATAACAGATTTGAAGATATTAATGTATTTAACACTAATCTACAAATACAAAATTGGGCTTTTTATAGGCAGTTAATATTCAGTTTAGTTTGCTTATAACACTACGTTTACAAAGCAAAAATAAAAAAAGAAACCCCCATATATTCAAAATATTTTATCGTCAAACAAAGAAAAAAAAATATTAAGCGAGGCTATCTCGGATATAGAACTCAGAATTTACCGGAAGACAGCTCCACATGATCAATTCGAACGGTAAAAGAGTTCTTGTTTTGAGGAAGGAAACGAGCGTATAGATAAGCTTATTCTATTTTGAATAGTGACACATTTTACTTTTACAATTCATTGTTTGAATTTCCATATTTTCCCAAGAATTTATTGTATCTGCTTCGTTTGCAATATATATATTTAAGAATATAAACTCGATACAATTTATCTTAGAAATAAAAGTCACTAAAAAAGTTGAAATATTCCTTTCCTGTAAAAATAATTATAATAATAATAACCGAAAAAAAATTATTAAATGGAATAAAAAGCCAGGGCCCATCTGGTGGATTTCGAACTTATTGTTGCAAATCGTATAAAAGTGAAAAAAGGTTTCTATATAAAATAAATTTAATAAAAGCAATTTTTAAAAACAAACATTCATTAACGCTTTAAAAGAAGTTTTTTTATATATTGTTACGAAATTTCCGGGTTCGTTTGGATAGTGGAAGTTATATTGTGTGGAGAACGCTCAATCAGCAGGCGGCAGTAGAAAAAGAAACAACGACGTTTATTTACACGAAGACACACAGGACAGCACAAAGACGACAACTATATACAGCACAGAGAAGACAATTATCTTCGACCGCGAGACGTGTAAACAGCAGCACACAACAAGACTCTACTGCAGACAGTAGCGCACAGCTTAGTTCAGCACTACTTGACTCCGTCGCTGCTCTGCTAATCCCTGGAAGACCAGTTCTTCACCGTCAATTCCAACTACTCTTCACCATCGATTCCGACTACTCTTCACCGTCGATTCCGACTACACTTCTCTGGCAGCACAGACTGCCTCCTTTTATAGGTCTCAGGAGGCGGGGCTAGAAGCTCCTAACCAATCAGGAACGTTCGAGGCGTATCTCGGTTCCTAATGGACGGATCGGGAAAATTCTCGATGTTTCGGGTATAATCTATTATGGTGTCAAAGTCGCCAAATGGTCGCCAAGTTTGTCGCCAAGCTCTGGACACCCGGACTCCGTCCGATTCAGATGACTGTAAAACAATCTTTCTGATGATGGAACCAACTATGCTAAGAAGCCGCATCACAGATTCGAAACAATATATTTTAAATAATTCCCGCTAATTAGTCTTTCATTTATAACACATTATTAAAATCTATTACTAAATCTTGAAACAAGATTTAATTTTAATAATCGATTAATAATCGAATAATTTTTATAATCGAAAGATTTAATTTAAATAATCGATTAACAGAAAATTAATTTCTAAAAATATTTACATCGAATATTGTATTGACGACAAAACAATTGGACGAATAAAGAATCGTTTGCAAAAGTCGAATATATTCTAAAACTTAAAACAGGTGAAATAAAAAATTGTGGGGAATTAAAGTAATTCAGTGATGCAACAGATAATAACAGCACATAAAAAATACAGTTATTCAATTAAAAATGCACATTAATGAAATTTATAAAATATTATATTTTATTAAATTTACAAGTAATCTCATAAGTTAAAATTACAGAACAGACAGTTTATATTAATTCTTGAAAAATGTTTTATATTTATTTTTCAGTAAATTAAAAACACACTGATAGCTCAAAATGGAAGTTGGTTTCATATTGCGAAACACCATTTAATTTCAATTAATTAAAAAATTAAATAAAAGCACAAATAAATTTGCATATGTTAGGAAATTATTTTCTCTGTTTTATTCATTCAAATGGAGAAAAAAATGCATTTCTCGTGCACGGAAATAAGACTTTTCAAGGAAGAATAAAAATAAAGCTTTTCATAGAATACCAAAATTTAAAAGATGTTTTTCTTCTTTATTATATTTGAAAAATCAAAATATAGTAAATTAAAAAGGTCCACCTTGGAAGCAGATACCCCATGAGAAATCTTTTGTTCCTTATGCAAATGAACGATTTTAAATTAAAAGTATCCAAACTTAAATTCCAGATAATATATTAAGCTAAATATAAACTGGCCTGGAAATTAGCACCTACTCTCCCTCGTGAAGAACTTGTTTAAAAAAAATCCTTTGTTCTCTGTTCAAATCTCGAATTTTCAATTAAGAAGTACTAAATTCTTCCCAGTACTGCTGCAATACAAAATGCGTATTAGTTTTTGGAGATATGTAGACCGTCTGAGAGGAATCGTCAAAGAATAATTTTTAATTTAAAACATAAGTAATTTAGCTTTGAGATGAGTTTCAAAAGAAATTTAGATATTGCCTAACTCAAAAGATAGCATGCAAAATATTCTCCGTATTAAGGAAGGCCAAATTTATAAAATCGTTTACGATACTTTAATTAGCATAATTTAATAATCGCAACATAAATAAAATCATTGCATCTTTTGTATGTTTGTATATATGCTGCACATATCCAAATAAAAAACGGGACCAAATTCAATGAAATTTTGCACTTTTATTATATAAGATAAGCGGAAGAATGCTGCCAACTTTTCAAAATACAAAGATTAATTAAAATTTCAATTTATCAGAAAGTAACCAAATTGTTGTCTTCTTTAAACTATAAAGAACACGTTATACAATAAACTACTTTATTATTACTTTTTGTAAATTACTCTTTTATTTTAATACGTGTTTCGATAATGTTTCTGTTTCTCTTAAAGATAGTCTTGGATGATTTAATAATTTTTGAATTACCGCATGAAGTCAATGCATTTTACAGTTATCATGTTTATATGCATTAGAAACCACAAACCGACATATGGTCAACCGTGGACGAATTTAGTTTCAAATTTGATTAGCATCTATATTTTAGATGCTAAATCTCTGAATCAAATTTTATATACCTAGGATTTTACGTTATGCAGTTATCGAATTCACTTGTATTCGAACAACCGGAACATTTTTTATGAATGGAAATATTTCATTCAAAAATGGATAAGAATCAGCACCACATTTTACCACACATAGCAAAAAGCGTTTTTGAATTATGGTGTTCACAGACAAATATAATGCTAAAAATGTGTTTTGCAACTTCAGTGAAATTTGAAAATTGAAGATTTGTCAAAATCTCGTAGTCGTTTTTTCTCTTAACAATTATAATATTTTCTCTTCGTATACGAAAAATTGTGAACTTCTTTAATAAAAACAAAAAATTTCCGTATTTCAAAATTTCACTTAATAAACATTTTCATCGAAATATACTCTCATAGCCTTCTAATAGAACCAAAATGTCGAAACTGAACTCAGGAATCGACAGCACTGCAAGTCCATAAGCATTCCAAATGTAATAAATGACAAAATATATTCCAAAGCAACAGGAAGTTAATAAAACAACAGAAATTTAATACAAATATGTTTTCTCTCGAATCGATTATTCAGCCAAAACAGATTTACCCAAAAAAATATTGATTACCAATGCAAATTTTAAATAAAATGAAGTTCCGAGCTAATGCTTTTCGTAAAATATGGTACACAAATTCCGATATGAGAAGCAATGCATTTTACACAAATATTCTTATAAAGCGCTTTAATATTTTGTAATAAATCATATCAAGGGAAAAAATTAATTTTGTAACAAAAAGTATATTACATAAATGTTTACTGAAGCATTCCTATTTTATTTACTCTCCTGTCTATGTTTGTATTACATTGTTTTATATAACTAAAGGAATTATGAGATTTTGATAATATATTTTACCACTATCACTATTATAATATATTATATCACTATTTTTTTCTGTAAATATGTACTCGCTACATTGTTTTCTTTTATATCTGTATTTTATTTAAAAATTACATTTCCTTTTACATTCCCTTTACAAATGCAAATGTTCAAACTTCGTTGAAAATATCATACAATGTAGTAAATCAATTTTAGTAAAACTTTTGTGACAAACAAATGTTGCGGGTCATGTTGCTCCGAAAAGCCATTCTGAACCAGATAGTGTAATGGATTCTCCTGAGTGATCCAATTTAATTTTACTAACTCCACAATTTAGGTACATTCCTATAGGAAGACTACCTATTACAATAGTTCTCAGGACAAGATTTCGAAACAATTTCTTCAGTTCTTTACCGATCATGGTCCCTAGAACCCAAAGCTACATATATATGCGTATAATAATTCGTCCATCTTATCTTGAGAACAGTAAAACTAGAGTAACTTTGTTTTTATTTTAACTGCCTTCGAATAAGTCGCTAGAAATGAAAAATCTCGAGCGAGTTCGTAAATGGCCATCTAGCTTAAAGGGGGTGGAAATGGTGGGAGGATGAAATTTCATTTCGCTATAACTTTCTTAATATTGAAGATAGAAAATAAACCGTATTAGCCAAATCAGTGCCTTTATTAAGACGAACAACTTTTGTATTTAAATCTTTTAGATAACTGCAATATCTTAGAAGTTAGGGACCGAAAAATGATTTTCAAGCAATATTTTTAACTCTATCCTAACATCAACAATTTATGTTGTCAGATCGTAACATATAAGGATATAAAGGAATCTACCTTTGCCTTCCAGCTTGTTGATGTTAACAAGGGGGTTTCATTATTTCGAACCTTCGTGAAGCAGCGAAGGTTAATATCTGAGCCGACACTCTCTATTCAAACTTCCGCACCACACCAGGCGGAAGATTTTTTTTTTTTTTTTTTTTTTTTTTTTTTACCATTGATGAATTTAATGCAAACCAACGCCATATGCACGGCCTTTCTTTTATTAAATCCGATTCGATGTCAATGTTGAGATTATTCCGCCACGATCCCTATTCCGAAATAATACGAATACACATAATGAGCATGATGAAAATTCAAAACTATAACAACATATTTAAAATATTCATTGAAATAAAAGACAAAAAAAAAACGCTCAATGCTAAAAGTTATTTGAAAACGAAGAAACTGAAACTTGCGTTTTAACAAAAAACTGCGTTGGCTATAAAAATCAATTTTTCCCAGTTAAAAAAATAAGACACCATTAAAATATCCGTCACTAACAAGAATTCAAACAATCTTATTAAGCGTACTTATCTGTTCTTTTGGAATTTTTTTTCGAGAAACAAATAGCTTAAATCAATACAAAAAACCAGCAAGATTTTCTATAATTTCAAGTACATTGCAAATGAATTTGAATTATAATTAATTTATATTAATTAATAACTGTTATTCCTTTCAATTACGGTTGGGCAAATAAATAATCCACCTACAATAAAATGTTTTTGTGTAATAAATACCTAGAAAAAGATATTTAGATACCTAGAAAAAGGTATTTGAAAATGGAAAGGAATTTCAAATAAGATAACAGAAAAAATATCTTTTTTATAGAATGATATAAGTTTTAGATTTAAAGCAAATGATAACTATTAAATTATGAATGAATCATCAATCTTAGTGTACAAGTTAAATACGCTTATGAAGTACGTTTAAAAAGCAAGACTTCTTTATTGTACATTTAATTAATATCGCTTAAAAAGAAAATAAAAAACAACAGTAGTTAAAAAATAATATATCGGGGTAATTAAGTAAATTATCAAAGAAAAATTAAAACTAAATGAGAAAGGAAACGTTTAAGCAGGTTCTGTAATAAAAAAAAGTAATTAAAAAAAAGCACAATTCACTTAAAAGTGTTAGAATAGTTTTAACGTGAATAATGAATTGCATTAAAAAAATTCTTTTAAATGTTAATTCCGCAACAAATACAAAAAAAAGTACTTTTAGAATGAATGTTCCTTTACGATTAAATAATTCAATTCATTTGAATAAAAATTAAAGTATCGCATTCTTTAAAAAAATATGTAGTAATTGAGCAATTTAAATACAATAAGATAAATTACAAAATGTATTCAATTAAAATACATGCTTAAATATTATTTCACAAAATTTTGATTGTATGAAAATCATGCTTTAATTGAAAACTTTCTTCATGTAATTGTACTTAAAACGATTGGTTTCATGAATTGTATTTAATAATCGATTTTTCACTTGTGTTCCGTAGTGATAAAGTTTTAAAATTTTGTGCACACATGCACTCTTGATAAAAATAAATACTGTAATATTTACAAAAATTATTTACTTCTTAAATGATAAAATGTTGGTTCCATGTAAGTGGTGCATATAAGTTTTTGATCATCTCAAAAAAAAATCGAGTTCTGAAAAACATTTTTCATGAAAAACCAATTTAAACCGGTTTTAAAAAATCGCATGACTACTGTATTTGTGCATCGTCAACCTTTAAAAAAATGATTTCCCCTCCCCCCCTCCCTTTCATCTCAAAATCGCTCGAGCTCCAAAACCTTTTTACCAGCTAGAAAAATGGCAAAATTAAAAAAAAAAATGAATTATCTATTACTTTTGGTAAATGCCCTAGCTGTTTTGCGTTCATTCCTATTTTCGTCTCTGTGCTTCTTAGGGGCGATAACTTCTTACGATCCAGTCTTTAATTGGTCAGTCAGGAGAATCGGATACATGGCGGACATTCGCGCAAAGTTGCAACTTTTTGTTGACGATAGGTCGCCAAATGTGACAACCTTCTTTATCATTTTCTAATAACCCTAAAAGCAAGAAAACGATGCCTCAAATGCGATAAATCGCCAATTTTCTGCTTGTGCATTTTGTGCCTTCAAAAAACTCAAACGAAAACAATCATGTTCTTACATGATAATAAAATAAAAAAGTTTCACCTTTTGTTCATTCAGTGAGTAAATAATCTATAGCCAATTATGACCGCTTTCAACTTACAAATCAACGTATACTTGTCAATATTCGCTCTACATTGTTTGCAAATATTGCATAAATACGACCTATCGAGCTGAAATATCAGGATAAAACTATTGCATGATGATATGTAGAAGCTATTGATAAAATGTAGATATTATTTCGACTTTTCTGTATTGTTTCCTATATTATTGTTTGATGAGAACCAAAGGGAAGATCAAAGGTGGAACAACAAATTATATACTATGCCAAACAATAAATTATACTATGTCATATAAAAAATCACACTATGTCTGTCAAAAATTATGCCATATCATAGATTGGAAATAATACATGTTATCAATAAAATTTTTTAATTCATCTATAAATCACTATTTAAATAGTAATCAACAAATTAATATTCACCCAATTATTTACATCAGCATAAAATTTACAACAACATTTAATCAACAAAACTTACAACGAAATTTAATAAATGAATAACGATTTGTGCGGAAATAACGAGAAATGGGCAGCTGATATCGCTCGTAGAATTATGGTCACACAGCTTATCTAAATTTCACCAATGCAACCATTTCAGTTGCATATAATTCTAGTTATCATAGAACGTTGATAATCGCAGATTCTGGGAAACGCTGTCATTCAAACTGTAAATGTCATCTATGAAATTACCTAATATTTTCTAAATATAACTCGCAGATAGGAATGATTCTATATTTAAAGATTGTTATATACAGATAATATCTGGATGGTTTGCTTAGCTATTGAACAGCTGCAAATAAATCGTTTTGATTTAACAAAAATACTATAAACATATGAATAAAATAGCAAGATATTTTTTTTAACATTAGCTGCTTAAAATGCCTGCATGCACATCATGCTTATATCGAATTATTAAATTTTTACATTTTAAAACACAATTAAGGCCATGCATGTATATTTTAATTCAATACAAAAATGGCGCGGAATGTATAAAATATTCAGTGGATTTTCAATTCAGTCTAAATGAGTAAACATTCCAAAAGTAAAAATCTTTTAATAAGATAGTAGAGTAAATAAGCCAATTAAGTGGTTAAAATCCACTTTTGCGCAATTTCGAATTACATTTTAATGTAAAAAAAACTATATGCTCAAATTCCACAATTTTTCAATTGTAAATAATTGAAATAAATTATTTTATTAAGAATTATAAAACGATCATAGTGTAGTATAACACAGAAAAATAAATTCTACAAAGTGAAAACTGGAAAGCAAAAACAGACATCTTGCAAAAATGCAAGCAAACATATATTTCATATAGCAGTTGCGCGACCGAATAGAAGAAACTTTTGAAGTTTTAACTTCTATTTATTTCATCACGGGAAGCATATTATATACAAGGAAGTAGCGAGTAGATACGTTAGTCTACATCGTAAATCAAGAGCAGAAGAGCAAAAGAGACCGAAATCTTCCCTTCAATGGTGTTTACAATGAGATTTTGGTAGCGATTTCTTTTACACGTGTTTATTTAGGATTAGGAAATTTAAGCATCTTTAAAAGAATATTGTAAACGTTAAGGATTTTTATCGCTCGGAAACGGAGCGTGAGAACCTGTTGAATTACAGTTTTCTAAAGGGTGCGTGTATCTATAATTAAATAAAAAAAAATGGAATCGGATCATTGGATCAGGAAACAAGAGAACATTTTAGAAGAAATCAAGATGTGCCAAATTAGGATGAAAATTAGATTAAGATATCATTATATATTATATATACACAATAAAAAATGTTTAAATGTATTACAATGAATTTTGCGCTTTATAAAAACGTATTTATCACAAAATGTTAAAATGACAAAACGCTATGGCTTTATTAACAGAAATAATACAATTTCTTGTTTGTGTCATAATGTTTGTAAAAAATATATTATCTCATATACAATACCAATTCTCTCAGTTATTTTCATCCACAATCAAAAATGGAAAATTCCACATTTAAAAAAAATTTAGAAAAAAAATCAACTTTTTTTTTTCGTAATACTATATTTTAAGAAACATAAAATATAGAAATAAAATAAAAAGGCTATATTTATAAATTTACATATAAACACATAAGCATACACGCACAATTTTTAAACGCCATGTTTAAAAGACAATAATAATATTATGGAGAATTCATTTAAGAGCGCTTATTCTTGATCTAATGCACACAGTTATTCCAGCAGCAATATGGAGATTCATAATGATGAATCGTCCACATCCATCAATATTAATCGACGTCCTTCCCTAAGGATAAAACTTCCCGGAACGATTATGATTTATCAGAAATCTTCCAGGCTTCTACTTTTAGTGATATTTTACCAAAGTGCTAACAAGGAAAGAATACACTGAATTATAGTAATGGAGTTCTATACACTTGACGTCATAATCACATGACAAACTGAACATGTCGATTAAAAATTATTGCATATCGTCATACTATAATGATTTTTGAGCTATTAAGGTAAGCTAATTTAAAACAAGTAAAAATACTATGAAAAACTAAAATAAGATGTGTAATGAATCGAAAAAATTTAATATAATGTAAATCTATACTTATAATAAAAATGAAAGTGTGATGAATTGTAAGTGTAATAATGATATTCAAAGCTTTATAACTCGGTCAAACTTGATCGCAAAAGATTGAAACGTTAGATCGTCAAGAGCATAATTTTATTGAGTATGATTTATAGAATCGAAAGATTTTATAAAATTTAGAGTCCATAATTGTTTTTATAAAAACATTTATGGATTGAAATAAAATACTATTTACAGCCTTCGAATCTTTTTGAAGACAAAACTTAATTTTACGATGAATCAGATTTTTTTAATAATTATTTGAAATATTGAATAAATTATTTTAAAAAATTATTCTGTGGTACACATAAGATTACAATGTTGAAGAATTCGATTTTGAATACACAGATTTGAAAAAAAAGAAAAACTATTGTTTCAGCGAAAGAATTTTCGTAATTATTGAAGTTCTATCTCTTTCATTTCAAATTCAAATTTAAATCTTACGGTAGCTCTTAGTAAATTAGAGAGATATATAGTTCATTGAATAAAATATTGCAAGGCTTGTACAATAACATGAGTTGTATGGGTATCAAAATTTGATGCTTAGAAATATTTTGTTGAAGAAGCTATTAAAAAAACAAGATACATAAATAATAAAAAATTTTAGAGATAAAATTATTAGTCATTTAGTTAAAATTATTAGTCATTATATATAAATACTGGTCGCTAAAAGTGACTAGTATTTATATATAATCACGTATTAACAAAGGCTTAATAGAAATTTAATTAAAATCATTTAACATTTTATAAACAATTCTTTCTCAATCAATTATCAAACTTTTTGGAGTAAAATTAATTTATGAAGCATAAAATACATATATGTCCAGAAATTATGGAAGAACATGTTTTTTTCATGTGATATTCCTCTAAACATGTTATAAAACGAGGAAGAATATCTTTGTAAAATAAAACAGTAACATTTTTTTTTGGGGGGGGGGGCAGCTGTTGAATCCAGAAATCAATTTATATGATGAATACAATGTTAAAAACAGTTTTAAATTCTTTAATGGAAATTTATTCAAATCATGGCCGATTTTTACGAAATGCAGCGCGCGAAATCCACTAAAGAAGGTTTCTAAGTCAAAAAAAGATACAGGTATACATGCAAAACTTTATATAATCAAAAGGGGTATTCTACCTTTTTGAAGTGAAACGGAATCAGTGGAAGTGCTCCCCTTAAAACTTTGTCGAATACTCTCAAATAAAGATATTATTCTTCTTCCCCACATATAACTATGAATCTTCATAAAGATAATGAACGCTAAGAGTACTCAGATTTTTTTTTCCAGAGTTCAACGCATACAAGTTTTGTGCTTCAAAATATGGTGAAGAAACCCGCATACGCATTTTGAACTCTTTTCTATAGCCTGAGTGAAATTAAAATTTGTTGCAAAACTACAATTTCAGTAAAAAGATTACAAACCAAATTTCATTTATCTATATAGTTGGGGTTTTGAATTATCGATACACATACATGTGATTTCTATAATCAGACAAAATTTGATGCGTATTTACACTGTAAATGCTCATACTGAGTAGCAAATCTTATTAATCTAGCTCCTTAAGTTTTATTGATATCATTCTTAATTGCTCTAAGACATACATAACTCTTGTGAATGAATTTCGTTCAAAATTTGATATAAATCTAAACCTTTGTTAAAATCTTTGTTTCTTAATGATTTCATATTAAATTTTATCCTTCCAAATGAAGAAATTCAGTTGTTGTGTTCACAGACAGATGTACAGACAAATATAATTCCAAAAATACATTTTCGAACTCAGAGAAATT
Organism: Argiope aurantia; assembly: GCA_026543865.1. Classification (NCBI taxonomy): domain Eukaryota; kingdom Metazoa; phylum Arthropoda; class Arachnida; order Araneae; family Araneidae; genus Argiope; species Argiope aurantia. Next base: position 1,215,096 of record JAPMOR010007077.1, read on the forward strand.
TGAAAAGCAAAGATTTGTCAAAAACTCGAGACCAAATTCTTTTTTAGCGTTTCCTGGGAAAATTCGTATATGAAAAAATAAAAATAAAAATTAATCGATCAACAGTTTAGGGTACGATGATAAAAAAATTTCATGACGTTAAAAGTTACAGATATTAAATTTTAAGGAATGAAAATTGCGTGAAATCCTTTTAAAATACATAGTAAATTGTTATTATATAAATATAATGATAACAAAATAATAGAATATAATTCATACCAGTCACTATTTTTTAAGAAATTTTTTATTAGAATTCGAAATTTTTAAAAATACTATTTATCAGTATTATAACTATAAATTATGTCATTATATTCTGTCGGATTCGTTGAAAAGAAGGGAAATCGGGTTAATAGAAATGGGCTAATAACAAGCTTAGGATTCCTAGCAGCTTAATATCAATCGCAAAGTTTTCAAAGAGCTTTAAAGTTAGTTTGTATCCGAAAATTTCTATTTATTTCAAGGTGAGCTATTTCAAATGAACCTGCGTTAGTACGTGAGTTGAGATACTGATCAATCTAAAACTCTAAGAGGATGCTAAAAAAAAATCTATCTATGAATTATAAATTTGTTTATAGATACGTGTTAAGAAAAATAAATCGGTAAGAGAAATCGGGGAGATTTCAGAATAGGGCTGAGAAACAAGATTTGAGTTTTACTTTTTTTAATGTGTATACAAAAGAAAACGCCAATAACTCGAATTAAGTGAGACAGTAAATTCATCCATTAAGACTGTTTTTAGTCTCAACGAAAATTGTAAAGAGTAGAATTTTTTTTAATGAAACATTGAATTTTTATTTTTATTATTTAATAGGGCAAACAAATGCTGTTAGGAATATTAGTAGAAGCGCCTGTTTATTTCAATTAAGTTATTTATTGCTAGCCTTTGTTTATTATCAATTACTAATATTTATTCCATAGTTGTCAAAACGTTACAATGAACGGACTTTCTGTTTTATTATAACGTCACAGTTTATACAAATGAGTTTCAATGTATTTTCAGTAATAACAGTTAAAAAAATAAATGTTAAATGACGATTTTAAATAAAGTGAGGAAAATCTAAATTTTTTCACAAAACATAAGGACAGAGATCCAACTAATATGAAGGACGTTCTACGGTCATTTTATACTAAGTAAAAAAAAAAAAAAAAAAAAGAAACTCATCAATGAATGACAGGATCAGTTTATCGCCCCCTTACAGTATATAGCATAGCTCTGACGAGTAAGCGGCTGACCTTCAAACTCAGACGAATGAAAAGTTTAAAACGGAAAACGAGTCGCGAAGCAATATTACTGTTGTAGTAAATACAACTTTGTTGAATCAGAAACCATTAATTATAGCAGTCGTTATGAAAATAACTTAAAAGTAAATATGTCCTGAATTAAAACTATTGTATTTAGAGCACGCTAATGCTGCTGCATCTAAAACACAAATGATCTTAACCAAATTAGAAATAAATATTAAGTTTAAATCCAAAAATAAATGAAATAGAATCAAAAGGAAAAATGATTCATCCAGCCTGAACACTTTAATTCTCGTCATAAAACTAAAATTGCCGACTAATGATATATGCAATGAAACACAGAAATTTATTTCAATACTCCATAATATTTCTAATAATGAATTAATTATAAATTAAATATTAAAGATAAAAAGTAATTAAAATAAAAATTATAATTACTTTTAATTAACTAATAAAATTGTGTTCGTACTTTTCATTAAATTTATTTTTACGTTTCATTTCCGAATTTAGTAGTATAAATAATATTTCATACAGTCTTTATTCAAAATATTCTAATGCATTTCCGTGAAGTTTGGAACCTTTCAAGAACAGCTGAAAACATAATCAAATGTTATGAAATGGTCTAATGATAGAACATTTCTTCCTACGGTAACCTTGACAGAACTCCACATTTACAACAAAGAAAATTATTTTCTTTAAGAAAAACTTCCTATTTTCAGTTCGAAATTTTATAAAAGATATCATTGTTAAAGGATAGTAAAAAGTAAATTCACTTATTAAAGCTGATTCTTTTCGTCAAGAGAAACTTATCTCATCTCATTGTAAAATCTTTTTTTTAAAAAAAATACTGAACAAAGCATTCTTTGTAAGCTTAGAACTTTTTCGTTGCACAGTAGCTTAATTTTCTACTCTGTCACTACGTTGATATCCTGCCAAAGATGAGTGCAGAAAAAAAAAAAAAGAAACGAAACAAAAGAAAGCACAAACGGAACTTTGAAAGAATAACAATTCATTTCACACTTATCCTACTTAATTGAAACTTCACTTCAATGCCAATGAATTAAGTAAACTTTTTTTATTTCATTCGCTTCTTCAGTTTCTCGCTCTTTTCGCAGTAATTAATTGAAACAAGCTATTTTTTCTCTCTATTTTGGCTAACCCATCGACTACTTTTAAAAGTGAAACGAAAATCTCATTTAAGTGAGGCAGCGTAAATATTCCATTAGTAATTAAAAAAAAATGACCTTTAATGATCGAACCCTAAAAGAAAGTATATACTTTTTTTAGAAACTTAATCAATGGGAGAGCAAACCTCATTATCATGTTAACAGTTCGTGGCAAATTTGGTTGATTTCGCTTAATTCTAAAAAAAAGAAAATTATCATTTTACGATGATCTTTTCAAATCATAAAAATTCATTTCATACTGGCCGCCTTCGCTGACCAGCTAATTAGCAGACAGTGTTGGTTATGCTTAATTTCATTTAAATTCTCCGAGCATAATTTGATGTAAATACCCCCTCTGCATAATGTCCCTTATAATATTTTGAGCAACAAATAATAAGGGACATTAAAGTTGCATTCTTCTAATCATAGCACCACTTTTATTGACTATGTGTAAGAACCTTTCTAATGAAGTTAAATCCCATGACATTATAGTAACAGTAAATACTTAAGCACCTTGTTAATTTATTTCAAATTGCATATCTTTCTTAGTGGTTGTTTCACTTTCTAATTCCTTATGTAAACTGCATAAATAATTAGAATATTCCTTCCATCGATTTAACAAAAGAAATTTTTTAAAAAAACTTTTGAAATTTCGTTGCAATAATTAAATTTGTTGTTGATAATTATGCAAAAAAAAAATGCTTTTAAGAGATTTTTATCAACAAACGAAAAATTGCATGGCAACTGACAGCATTAAAAAGACATTTTTAAATTTTAAAATAAATATTAGTTTTATGTACCAGTATCTTTAAGAGTTATCGTATAAAAACTCCTAAATCATAGTTAATGTAAATGAAATTAAGTGTAGTTAAGGGTTTTAAATAAAAATTTCATTAAAAAAAACATTCTTTTCACTCTTAGTATGTCATTGTGCCATTTGGCATCTTTAGGTAAAACTGTCTGTCTTAGAAAACACCAACACGCATACATCCTCCTAAGTTAATACTATAGATATTTTTTTTTGTTATTTCTAGAAATAATTACGGAATAATAGCTCAAATAACATATTTTCATTTAACATAGTTCTAAGACTAAGGACATTTGTTTGGGATTTTAACTTGCAATATGTATGTTAAAAATACAATGTTGAAATATCCTTGTACTTTATAGTATACTTATTTGACTCGTATTTTACTCTGATAATAAAATCGAGAATATATTTTGGATCTTATTTTTCCTTTCAGGAAACTGGGTTCAAAATTTAATAAATAAAATCTGCGATTTGGATTTTAAGACTACAGTTCAAATTTTATTTAACTTATCTACTATATATCTGGGGGCACGGTAGTGCCCCCGCCAAGTCGAGCAATAACAAGCGGCACGGCCGTACCATGCTTTTCTCGAAGCAGTTCAGGTCATTTTCGACCCCCTATAACTTCGTTGTGGATAAAAGTAGAAGCCTGAATTTTCAGTAACCAAGCAGGCATTATCTAAACATGTTATATTTCAAATTTCATTAAATTTGAACCATTAGTTTAAGAATTATAATTAGTCAAAGTTTGTGAATTTTGTCACTGACTGACTGACCGATCATCAAAACTCTAAGGCACTTCTAGCAGACATAGAAGCTTCAAATTTAGAATACCATTAGTGCTTAGTGTATAAATCAAGGAAAAACTAAAATATGCGTGTAATAATGGACGGATCGATAAATATCTCGAAGTTTCGAGCATTATCCATTTTGTCGGCAAATTAGTCGCCAGGTCGCCAAATGGTCGCTAAGTTTATCACCAAGCTCTGGGATCACTGGGTGGGCATCCAACAGCATCCAATACAGATTACTGTAAAACAGTCTTTCGTATGACGACACTATTCGCACTGGGAAGCAAAATTACAGGTTTGCAACAATATCTAATTTGAAATAATTCAATTTGAAGCTGTGGAAGCTGCAAACGCAATGGGCGTTTTTCAGAGAATCAATCTGGTAGAAGAAAAGCAAACTGATCTTCAAAGTATGATATGTATAGAATATGCTATAACTATACACAAAAGTCAGGGCCTAGGTCTAAATAATGCACTGATGGATATCGGTTCCGCAGTATTCACATCCGGTCACGCTTACGTGGCACTTTCGAGAGTTACAAGTCTGGAGGGCTTACATCTAATTAATGTCGACTTTGGAAGTATTAAAGTGCAGGAATCCTCAATTTGTGAATACAACAGACTAAGAAGCATTTACCGTCCAGACTTGTCAAAAATTGTATCATCAAAGCTTACGAGAAAAACCCATAGAGACAGAGAGTGGGCTTTGAGAAAAACTGTAGCTCAAGAAGTAATACTAGAAAAGAAAGAGGAAGACTACATATAAAAATAAGAAAAGGATTATCTACAAAAAGAAAGTAGATGCCATCAAAAACATAGGAAAACGCAATGACTTGTAAAAAAAACCAAGTCTCGCAACTCAGTTCTTCTATCGTAAAGAGTTGTGAGATCCATGTAATACCAAGTCGGTCAATTTATTCAGTCCCTACTTAAGGGTCCTTCTGTCTTAAGTTATTAAATAATTAGCTAACCTAACAACATCTTATAGTGACCATATAAATATTAAAAATCTTTTATGGTTTACATAAATAGATTGGCTTGGCAATCGCACTAAACAATCTAATTTAATATAATATGTTAATGTAAAGATACATTGTGTTTTCATGCGATGGCCAAGTCAATCTATTTATTAAAACCATAAAAGATTTTTAATATTTATATGGTCACTATAAGATGTTGTTAGGTTAGCTAATTATGTAATAATTTAAGACAGAAGGACCCTTAAGTAGGGACTGAATAAATTGACCGACTTGGTATTACATGGATCTCACAACTTTTTACGATAGAAGAATTGAGTTGCGAGACAGTATTTTTTACAAGTTATGTTTTTGATGGCATTTAATTTATCCTCATCACAAATACATGAACAATAGTCTATGCTTTTTTAGTCCAAAATTATACGAACTACTATTTTGGCGCAAACATTAAAAACTAAAATCATTCATTAATTATTAATCATTCATCACCAGTTATATTATCATGCGAGAACATAATTTTGCTTTAGTTAGGAGGTTTTGAAACTCGAAATCACGTAGGCAATGAATATTGAAGCTCGAAATCGCGTAGGCAATGAATAAAGCATAAATGGCAATTTTCATCATCTTTCAATCGCATTTCATCGCTTTTTTTTTTTTTTTTTTTTTTTTTTTTTGCTTTTTTGCAAACATGTGGTTTAAATTGGTTTGGAATGGTCACGTGACTCTAAATTGTGGCAATTATCAACTTTTAGAAAAGAGATGGTATATATTTTTCGCTACCTCCCCTCGATGTTCGCGTTCATTTCCATCTGCTTTTCTGTGCTTCTTTGGGTAACTTCTTACGACCCTGCCCTTTATTGGCCAGACAGGAAAATCGGGTACATGGTGGACATTCACGCCAAGTTGTAACTTTTTGTCGGCAATAAGACGCTAAATGTGACAAACTTCTTTATCATTTTCTAATAATCCTAAAAGCGAAAAATTGATTCCTCAAAAGCGATAAATTGCCAATTTTCTGCCCGTGCATTTTTTGGCTTCAAAAACAACAAACCAAAACAACATAATGTTCTCACATGATAATAAAGGCAAAATATTGTATAAATTGTAGTACATAATGATGCATTTTATATAAAATTAGTTAATTGTCTGTTTCTTAGTGAAAATCACTTAACTGGTATCACAAAACAAACTGGTTTCTAAGTGAAAACGCTCAACTTCATCCAAACTACAAATAAAAATGCCGGTACTTCAGAAATGTTCAGAGAATAAATACTCATCAAACAACTTTCCATAGTATTAATACGAAAACTGAGTAACAGTGAAAAACAACTACACCATCAAAACGGATAGAAAAGATTGGAAAACATTATAAGATATCTAAAAAAAAGTTAGTACCCTTGTAAAACGTGTGAGTAGTAAAAATAACGGAAATATGACAGTAAGCGTTTGAAAAATAAAATTAGATGTCTAGGCGACACCCGTATCCACCAATGGCAACAAAGCCCATGGGAGGAAAGGGGATCGATATGGACCATAAAATACATCACATCTCGCAAACGCATCCTCTAAGGTCTAAAATAACGAATAGAGTCTAAAAGAACTTTAAATTTGTAATAGTAATGTTCTAATAGTACTTAAGATTTGTAAAATTTAAACACTTTTTATGGCAAAGGACATGTTTAGCATACTAGAAAACAAATATTTAGAATATTTGAAGTCAGATTGTCACAGCATGCATTAAGAGTCAATTATCTTAATAAATGATTTGATAGCGGCTTCACGAATTTCTAACGCTAAATATTATTTTTACGTGGATACATCAAGATTTAAAATTTGGGTATATTTTGCTTAAAAATAGAATAGTATCAGCAATCTACGCTTGCATATTAATTTTAAAAATTTATTATATTAGACATAAAAAAATTATGCTTTTGTTGTTTATTGGCGCCTAAGCTATGATTAACCTTAGTACGCCCATAAAAGAATAGCATTGTATGAATAAGAAAATCATCTGGATATAGATCCAATTAATAATATATTCAAATTATATTAGATTATATAATTTCGCATATGTATATTCTTTATGAATTATATAAATTTACTCATTTGTAAATGATTGCTTAATCAACCCTTCCATAAAAATCAAAAAGTTTTCATCTCTTTGATAAAAGACAACGTATGAAACGCATTTAATCATCAAAAAAGTGGAAAAGTCATTATGTGAGAGTAATATAAATCAAAATGCGTTATTGACATCAACTTTACATTAGCATTTTAATACGCTGCTAATAAAAGCAAGGCATTTAAAATCTTAATTCATTGAAATTTCCTTACACAGCACTGCTTATGAATCGTTAAATGCGTTCTTATTCTTTAAAGAAACCAGTGGGAGTGGTCACCTCAAAACTTTCTCGCATATTCTCTGATAAAGGTGTTGTCCTAGAGAACGCCTTGCATGGTATTGGCGTACAACAATTATAAAATATTAATTTTGGGCGTGAATTTGACATTTTTACTGAATTCATAGTGTCATCCTTGGCGAGTTTTTTTTTTTTTTTTTTTTGCGATTAATCCCTGTCATGCGGTTAATAACATCCAAAAAACGAATTTATGAATTATACACGTTTTCCTCAATCGATTGAAATAAAGATTCGACACAAACTGCACTTGTAGGCACAAAATCCCTTACCTAATTTGATGTATTTAAGTCATTGCGTTTTTGAATTATTGCGTCGACATGTTTTTGATAGTACAGACCGACAGAGAGTCAACTTGTAATTGATTTTATTTCAAACTTTGATAGTTGTCTACACTATAGGTATTAAATCTGTGTACTGAATCTTATCCAACTAGCTCTCCTCGTTTTGTAATTATCATGTTAACTTGTATTCGAACAGCTTCCCCTGAACACATTTTTTCTTTTTCAAAATCTGATAGAAATTTATAAATTTGGTGTAAAAACCATATACAAAAATGTTATCCTTGAAGCTCAATGCAATCAAAGACAGACAGACAGAAGGAAATTTTCCAAAAATGTGTTTTCCGAACTTGGGGAGTTCTAATATGTGGAGATTCATCAAAATCTTGAGTTCGGTTTTTTTTTTTTTTTTTTGACGATTATTACATTTTTTCTATATTACGTATATGATAAAGTAAAATAATTTCTGAATTTAAATTTACAGCATATTAATATATTACAAAACCAGCAGGAATAGTCTCAATGAAACTTTCTCGCATACTCTCTAACGGAGGTGTTAACTCCCTCCTGCATAAAACTGAGTATCTTTATTTGGACAGGCCGTAAACGCCGGAGAAAAAAAAAACTCTGCTTTTATCTCTACACATGATAGTTGTGTATTTTATAATAAAGAACAACCAGTACATTCATGCATAAATTGCACGGTACTAGCGAAAAAAAATTACGACAGTTTGATGTTTGTTACGAATTTAGCGTTTTTATTGAATTTAACGTGTGATCGTTGGAGATTAATCGTTGGCATAGTTACCAGAAAGTCAAATATATATATTCGATTCAGATTCCTTTTGACCAACTAAAACCAAATTTTACATAAAACTAAGTTGTAGTCATAAGATTAATACACCAAATTACATTTACTTAAATCATTACGTTATTGAGTAATCGTCTTAATATACATGAGATAGTAAAGACTGATCCAGTCCCCAGATACGGTCCCCAGTTCACGAATCTGGTTCCAAATAAATAAATTTTACTTTAAATGATAAGTCTGGCCATCACATTTTTTATATCAAATTTTTTTTTCTTTTGCAGTGAATATGATGACTTGTACTCGAACAGCCGGTTAAGCAGACTTCCTCCGACTAGATTTGATTCAAAATCTGACAGAAATATACAAATTTTATGCGCAGTCCATAAATCAAATTTCATGCATTTATCTCAAAGTATTTTTGAGTTATTGTATTCATAAATAGGCATAATTCTAAAAGTATATTTTAATGGACTCAAGGAGATTTGAAACTTGAAAATTCATCGAACTTACCTATTCGATTTTATTTATATTTATTTATTTATTTTTGAAGATTATAATATTTTATATATGTTTATATTCTCGCATACGAGTAAGTAAAAGCTGTGAAATTTAAATTAAGTGTTAAGTATGCAGCGGAAAAACTAGACATAGACTGCAATAGACTCTTTAACAAATGTCATTAAATGAGCATTACGCAATAATCAACAACCTTGACCGATGATTCAGTCAATTAACCTTATAAGTGTTGAGATTAGAACCATGCCGCTTTGAATAATCTTACTAATTACTTCGGAGAAATCTTATTAACAGTAAGTGAACGAGAATAATAACATTTATTCCGTCACAAATTAATCTATTTTCAACGGAGACAAACTTCTGTTGCAACATTCTGAAAATAATATTTTAAAACAAATAAATAGAGTAAGGCATATCCGATAAAATACATATTTTCTTTGTTTTAAATTGATAACAGAATGAATAGCAAATATGATGTTAATGTGTAAACAGAATAAAAGGAATTTAAACGAAACATCTATAAATTAATAAACTAAAAAATATATGAATTGATTTTTTTATGATTTAAAATTATTTAAATTAAATTCGTGAATTATTTTTGTGAAATGTACGCAAAGATGGGATTTCTAAAGATAGAATACAAGATTTTATTTTAATTTTACTGTGCAAGGCGTAGACAGATTAAATTTCTAAAGTATCAGAAATAAATATCGAAAAAGATTTTTAAAAAATACTTTAGAATTCCTGGTTTGATTAGAAATTCATCAATAAATATAATGTTCTAAGCAATATCTTATAATTAACTAATATTATTTTATTTTTAAAAAAAATGGTTGCTAAGTTCTTTGCTGCCAAGTTGGCGAGCTGCCATTCTAGGGTTGCTCCCTTTCGTAACTGCGCGGGTCCTGACCCGCCAGAACTACATCCATGTCGTAAATTAAAGATATTATTGTAAAACCTATTATTTGTAAATATTATTATTATTTGTAAAATACAAATAATAAAATTTGATTAATATTATTTGTAAAACCTATTTATTAATCAAAGGGTAAAGAGCAAAAAAGATGCTATAGGTATGATATTATTAATAAAAATTGCGATTTTTTGTTCCCTGCAGCAAATTACAAAAAAAAAATCCTATTTACAAAAACCAATATTACATGGTTGGTATGATGGTTAATACATAGTATGTCTCCCAGAAGATGCAATACAGTCCCTACAACGCCTAGGCTTGCTGAGTATCAAATTATCGATCTGATCTTGGGGAATATTACACCAATCATCAAGCAATGCTCTCCTAAGTTCCGGTAGACATAAAGGGGATGGTTGACGGGCTGCCACTCGTCGGCCAAGCATGTCCCACACATGCTCTACTGGATTCAAGTCCAGTGAGAATGCTGGCCAGTCCATACGGGTAATATCCTCCGATTCAAAGACATTCATTTGCAATGTTTGCGCGGTTAGGACTGGCGTTGTCATCCGTAAACACGAATTCTGCGCACATGGCGCCCAGAAACAAACGTACATATTGTTCCAGAATGACGTCCCGATAGATTTGCCCTGTCACGGGTCCAATTTGAACATGCATGTCAGTTCTGAAACGCAGAATAATTCCTCCCCAAACGAGCAATCCTACACCATCGTAACGGTGTCGTTCAATGAGGTTCTCTTGTTGGTAGCGGGTACCTGACGTTCTCCATATGAAAGTCCGGCGAGAATTAGACTACAAGCTAAACCTGGACTCGTTGGAAAACCTCACACAAGCCCATTGTTGCGGTGTCCACAATGCATGCTCTTTACTCCAGGCTAACCGCAGGCGACAGTGAGTTGCAGTAAGTGGAACATATCTGACAGGCCTACGAACATATAGACCAATCTGCCCTAAGCGTCTGTCCAAAGTCTGCCTTGAAACTGTCGTACCAGTGGCTGATGAGACAGGTCTCATGCTGTGCTCCGTCTGTTTCTTTTGGCAGTAACTGCCAAATACCGGTCCTCATTCGGCGTTGTAACTTGGTTCCGACCTGTGTGTGACTTCTACTCACATTACCATCTTGGAATCATTGCCAAAGCCTGGAGATGACATCCTGAGTGATTACAAGTTCCTCGGATACTTCCAGTTGGGTATGCCCATATTCCAGACGGCCGATAATTCTACCACGTAAAAAATCATCCAAATGCGTCCTTTGTGTCATAACTATGTCGTTATTGCACTGAAAGGCTTATAAAGAGCTTGCGAACAATTTTACTTCTTTGCCTGCATTCCTTATACATCACTCTCTCAGATCCTCGTCATTGTGACATACTATAGGTGTCATCTGGTGGCTCCCTGCAATTTGCATATGATTTCTGAAGATGCGTGTAGTCATTTTACGGGTGATATATGTATTTTAGAGTTTCATTTCCGCGTGATTCTGAATTATTCTTAATTTATGGACATGAGTTTAGATCTGAACTCCGAACGCGATGCATACCGTTTGTAGCGGGGTGACTCCATGCCTCTTCTAATAGTTAAATACAACGCATTTTATAGAAGCATCGTTTCATCATTTTAGCTATTATGTGAGAACATATGTTGCTTAAGTTTGGAATTTTTAAAGCCTCAAAATGATCGGGCAGAAAATTGGCAATTTATCGCTTTTAAGGCATTAATTTCTCGTTTTTTGGATTATTAGAAAATTAGAAAGAAGGTTATCATATTTGGCGACTTATCTCCGACAAAAAGTTACAACTTGGCGCGAATGTCCGCCATGTACCCGATTCTCCTGATTGGACAGAGTGTCAAAATTGTGCCAATCTCCAAAAACTCGCATAAAGATTGCCATCTTGGATGCGTAACAGAAATGATAACAAAAGGCTTTTCGATGTTGCAATTAAAAATTGTAACAATTACATTTGGTGAGAAATCGCTCCAAATAATTCAACTTTGGCGACTGCACATTAATCTTAAGCCTAGCTGTAATCGTTATGACTTCTCTACGGAAATTGATATTCATATCTTCCAATAAATAGTCTCTATACTATCTTAAAACTCCAAAAAATTACCTTTTTAATGATATCAGTTTCATATCTGTATATTTTTCATTTAATTTTAATATTTTTCATTCAATTTGATACACTATCAGATAACCTTAATAACCCTTTTAAATGCTATGGAGTCATCCATCAAAATATTCAATTGTGCGTTTTTAACAATTACTAACTCAGTTGTAGGATTTTCATACTCGCTTTTATTTCATGATCTATACACCTTCTAATCTTCGGTCAATTCATGTATTTCAGTCGGATTATTACCACGTGACTTTTAAAAAAATAATGTTCTCACATAATTTCAATTTTTTAAATATTTTTGACATAAATTATTTAGATAAAAAAAAATTCCCAAACAGAAATCTCCAAAAATAAAAACCTTCATCTCATCTCGCTTTCTAGGCAGGATTCAGAAAAATATCAGGGCAAATATTCGTTTCACCACATTTAGGGAAAACCGTACGTGATAGAGAATCAGAATGAACATGGAGAAATCAATACTTGAAACAGCTCCAAGAATGTTACTTTTTGTTTCTACTTTACTTTCTGTAAAATGGCATCTTTCGGATCACTTTAAGCGGCTGGAACAACAATATGTTTGTCCTGTTTTTCGTTTGCCGGAGTGGATCATGTGCGGTTTATGTCTTTTAGGTGATTTTGGAATGCGCTGGTGTCTATTTATGCGTCTTTCTGTGGGGTTTCCGCTCGATCAAAGTTCGTTCCGATATTCACTCTCAAAATCACCAGACTGTCACGTTTCCTACAAGAAATTTTAAAATGGGTTTTCGTAGCACCTAAATATAGGACGCATACTTTCGAAATTTGTCATCTGTAAATACAAAAAAGAAAACTTTTTTTTTTCCAGATAGTCATCCTGCTTAACGATGCTAAAACTTTTAGTATAAGCAAGGGAAATGTGGCCTCGTTGTGCATTTCAGCTTGGTAAAAAAAAGAAAAGAAATATAAGTGCATAAAGTAAATGAAATATTTTTATTAATAATAAAAGTGGATTTTCAGTGTCTGTTAGTTTGCTTTCGGACAGATTGCCCAGATAAATCTATCAAATTTGATACAAACAAATTTTTGATAGAGAACATTCCGTCACGTAACTATGTTTTATTTTATTTAGAATTTAAGTTAATTAACTATTAAACAAAAATTTGTTGTCTTTTGGTGATAACTTCCAAATATATTGTAATTCATAAATGATGTTTGCACTATCTTAAAATTTAACTATTTTTCCAGTGATAATAAATTTTCAGTTTTTTTCCAGGTCAAAACTTTTTAGCAATATATTTATAGAAAATTTGCTTTAAAACTTAACACCGCTGCAAGAGAAGTCAAATCAATATAACTATTTCCTCTAATTTAACAATTACATGTTCATCACTTATTAAGATATGTAAAAATAAATTACGATTATTACGATACAAAACCTCTGTTTCAAAAAAGGCAATTAGTTTTCAGCAATCTACCAGACTTTTTTAAAGTTCAAAATATGTATATTTGTTATTTCACATATATTTACTTTTTAGATAAATTTATACTAATATTTCAACAGATTTTTTTTGCTTTGATTTTAAACTTATATTCCAAATTGTGACAAAATAATCTTCTTTTAAGTTATGCTATTCATTTTTGTATTAAAATTTATTAATATTCAATTGAGGACAGTCTTAACTTATGAATGTGCATGAGCAAAGTCAAAAATAATCAGCATTCAACTAATAATTTTTGATAATCGTATCTAATACCTTGTGAACAGTTAAATGTGAAAATATCATCATTTATTTCATTTACTGCAAAACTATTGTCTATCGACAACAATCCGATCCATAGTCATAAGCTATACTTTTAAAAAAAATGTGATTTTTTTTCAGTCTTTTTCAGATAATTCATTGCAAAAATTAAAATTAAAAAGCATTTTAAAATTAATTTTTAATCAGATATTTAAGATTAAGTATAGACAGTTACTGCTCTTCAATACTCGCGCAAATTTAAATTCATAATTTATTAATATACTATAACAAGAATCGGAGAAAGGAGGTTAGACACTATAGCTCTTATCGAATGAATTCTCCGAGAAAATCAGAATCTATATTGATCTTACTCGTGGACATTAAATTCTCAAGATAATGAAACAAACATATATCATGGAATACTATAAATGTCATCCAACGCAATTTTTTCAAGGGACCTAAATATGAACCTATTCTCAATTTATGGACATCCCCTTCAGACACTTCGCGTGATAAACTCACTAGCGTGATTATAACCGCAGCAATTCATCAAATGGATTATCTTTTCCATTCCTAGGGGCAATCATGGAAGACCAAATGATTATAGGAACTGAGAAACTCAAGTTTTGACACAGATCAAATCGGGTAACGGCGACGCTACCGTTTTTCGACACATGTAAATTGAATAATGACGGCCCCATCAAACATATATTCATTTCACTTACAAAGTAGATCTAATCACTTAACTACTCACTCAGGTAACAAATGAGAGAGAGAGAGAGAGAGAGAGAGAGAGAGAGTTTATTCCTATTAATAAACGAAAAACATTTAAAATGAATAATTAGGTTAGTTTTTTTAGATTAATTATTTCTTATCTATGTTTAAATTTATATTAATACATGTAGGTTTGCAAAATTTTCACAATTCAAATCAAATCTTAAAATTTACAGGCATATGGCGATAGAATTATAAATTATTTTGAGTGATAATAACGTTGATTTTGATTTGATTTTTTTTAAAGATCCGTATCATTAATACCACTGTAAATTTATTTTTAGAGTTGTTTTAAAATTAAGAATTGTGAAGTTTAAAATAATATAGTAGTATTAATACTCTCACTGACAAAAAATTGAAACGAAATTCTTTTATTAAGCAATAATTTCTAATTGATGTAATCTTGATAATGATTAATGATGCAAAATTAATCTGATTGATCAAGCAAAATCTTGACGGCGTAAAATTGATGCATTCAAAACGACGAGAACAGCCTGAAAATAAACTTGTGAAAATTATATGAAATCGTGTTTTGCTATTTGAAATATTTCAGTTAATTTGAAATACAATTTTTAAAAAGAAAATATAATAAAATTGGCCAAAATTTTTTTAAAAAAATGGCTTAAAAGCAATGTTTTGGATTGGTGAAAAAGCCGACAAAAATTTGAGATCACTGTTTTCAAAATAGCCGTTAACACTGCGAACGGTCAAATGACTCTTTCCCAAATTTCAGCTCCAGTACATCAGTAAAATGCCGGGAATATTAAGATTCTTTTTTTTTTCGATTGGAATTTTAAAATTAAATGCGCAAAACAGTAAAAAAATTTCAAATCAGAGTAAGTGTTAACCGAAATTAGTAAGTGCGCATCAAGATTTCAGTGTAATCGATTCTCGTTTTCTGTAAGCAATGAAAATCACTGAACTAGTATATTTCAAATATCATACACAGTAAAAATTATTCTGATTTTTAATAAATTCTTTATCGATAATCAAATTTTATTTTACTATGATATAGTTTTAACAAATCGTGGAAAATAAATTTAAAAGAAAGTATCAATAGAATTAATTTAAAAATCTTTGGCAACTTTACTGAGACTTCAAGTTCAAAAGAAAAAAATAACAGAAAAATAAGACGCAACATGGGAAATTATTCAATAAAATAAACTACAAATTGATTTTTTTTTCAGGATTTTCATTTATAATACAAAAGAAAAACAACCTTGTTTTCCTTTTTGACCTTCCAAAATAAATATTATGCTAAAACAAATCATTAAAAAAATGTATTGAAGATAATTAAATTTGAAATAGTAAAAAAATTATTCTAATAAATTATGCAAATGCATTTAACTAAATATCCATCTATTTTTACTTGCACGAACCTTTTTTAATCTCTAAGGAGGGAAAAAATTTTCTACTCTCGTAATATTTAGAAAATATAGGTCTGTAAACAAAAGAAAACTTCTTTTAGCCTTAAACATTTTGCAGATTCATTAAGTTTGCCATTTTGTTTTCTTTCAAAATCGACTATAAAAAATTAGCAAAAAAAAACAAAAAACAATGCAATATATTAAGCTTTATTTCATTATGAGACAGAATAAAATTAAAATAAAGAATCGAATAATAAATAGGTCGCATTTTATAGAGCGAAAATTTATGAAAATGTTGTTGTTGTTTTTTTCAGACAAAGACTTTTTCACAAGGGTAAGAGCTTCTGTCTTTTTTTTTTTTTAACTTTCAAAAGAAATTATATATATAATGCATACTTTTTCCCATCAATCTTTATTTTAACATAAACTTTTAATCAACCATATACACTAGGATTTTGCAAAGAATATTAACAATCGAAGCAGCATGCCGTATATATATATATATATATATATATTATTATTATTATTATTATTATTATTATTACACAGCAATCCTCTACCAAACATTTACTTAGCAAAAATAATTGTTGCATTATTATATTCAATTTGCTCATTTTATTAAATAATATCTCAAATGAATTCATACCTTCGCTTTAAAAACTTTATATCAGCATTTTTTTTCTATCATCAGCATTCCGACTTTAGGCAAAATATTTATTATAGCACGTCAGAAATATCTACAGTGGCTCCCAAAAGTGTTCGTACACCAACAAGAATCAATTAAAAACCTCATTATTTACCATTATATATTCTTATTTTTACATGAAAATTTTTGCATAGCATATTTTTACAGTTCTTAATAAAGCAGTGAAGAATAAATTTTAATTACGATGCAAATTATTTTTTTAAAAATGACAGTAAATAAAATTGCACAAAAATAGGACACAAAAGTGATCATACACTTTAAAAAAACATCACTAAATATGAAATTTTCTAAATTTTTATAAATGTTTAGTATTTAGTAGGATATCCTTTATTCTTTATAACAGCTTTTAGACATTTGGGCATAGATTTAACTAAACGGTCGGTTACTTCTGCACCAATCTTGTTCCATTCTTCGATCATTACTGCTTACAGCTGAATTTTCGATTTAATGTCGTGACTTCTTATTCGCACCTCTAATTCTATCCAAATATGTTCTATAGGGTTTAAATCCGGTGATTGAGCTGGTGTTTTAAGGGTTTCAGGACAATGATAGAGGCAAAAAAGACGGGCATTCATGGCCGTGTGCTTAGGATCGTTGTCTTGGTAATACACAAAGTTGTTTAAAATGCCCAATTTTTGTGCTGACACTTTTAAATTATTATTGAGAATATTTATATAAACTCTATGATTCATTATACCATCAATGAATACTAAATTGCCTACTCCAGCCGCTGACATACACCCCCAAACCATGACACCTCCACCGCCATGTTTTACTGTTCCAAATAAATTCTTGGGATTAAGTTCTTCGTGTTTTTTTTCTCCATACAATGATTCTCCCATCCGACCCAAAGATGTTAAACTTACTTTCATCTGCAAATAAGACACGATTCCAATAGCTCTCTGGCTGGTTTATCATAGATTTGGCAAATTTAAGCCTAGCAATTCTGTTCTTCTGACTTACAAAGAATTTTCTTCGTGCAGAGCGGCCATGTATACCAGCATTCCGAAGAATTCTACGAATAGTTTTACAGGAAAAAGAAGTTCCATTTGATTCATTATATTGTGAAGTAAACTTTATTGCACTCAGACGTGGATTTTTTAGAAATTGACTCACAATATTTCTTTGACTTCTAGCTGACAGAATTTGAGGGCGACCATTACGAGGCTTGTTTGCAATCCTTTTTCCCTCTCTGTAACGTTTTATCATGCTTTGCACCGTTGAATGAGGTAGATTAGTTATAGTTGCAATGTCTCTGATTGATTTTCCAGCTTTAAAATGAAATATAATTAATTTTCGTACGTCTAAACTCGTTTCTTTACGAATGCGCGTCATATCTAAGAATAAAGTAAATAGAATGAATAATTGTGATATTAAATACTGAAATCAAAAGATTTTAGTGTATTTTTCAATTAGAAGAAAAATAAGCCGCAAAAGATATTTTTATGATGAATTTAAATAAATAATGTTTGGATGTACGAAGACTTTTGTGTTCTAATTTTGTGACATTTTTTATTTATTTTTTTAGACTACTTATTTTTTACTACTTATTTTTACTACTTATTTTTTACTACTTATTTTTTTTATAAAAATATTTGTTCAGTTTTATTAAGAACTATTTAAAGATGCTAATTAAAAAGAACCACCTAATAAAATGCTTTTTTAAGAAGCATAGAACACAATTTCTGCAAATTTCTTTAGTGTACGAACACTTTTGGGAGCCACTGTATTTAGTATGTCATCTTAAATTTTGGCAAAGACGTAATAGCTTCATTTTGATACAATTTAATTATGCAATTTTGTGTTAATATAATATTATTTTTTAATACATAAATGAGCTATGAAAATTAAATAATACAAGTACAGTTTCAAAAAATAATAATAGTAACTCAACTTTTCGCTTTATGAACTTCTTTTTAAGAATGGGAACGAAAGCATGATTGACATTAGTAACATTCCCCAGGCCATTATTATTCTTAGTAGAATTCAACAGACACTTTTCTTTATTTAAACATGATCTAAATTATATTTAACTAATATATGTTAACATACAATTAAATACAATTGACAAAGACTACATAATTTAAACTCAAACAAAGTTCAATTTTAAAAAAAGAATTCTAGAATCACAACAAATTACCAACTGCAAAAACAGACATATAATAAACATTAGCAAATTATATCTAGAAAAATATAACAAAAATAAAAATACAGAAATTTAATTTGCGTTAATATAGCAAAATTTATTCAATAAAACTCAAAAGTATTATCGTCTGCGCTTATGAAGAGCCGTCTCGGCGGCAGAACGGTTGATGTATTTCGATGACTATAATTTTGTTTTAATATTATAAATTAATAAATTAATAAAATTCAAAACTATTGAAATTCATTCGATAAATTAAATATTTTGAAAAGAGTAAGATTCTTTTTTGATAAATAATTCATTCTGAAAAGCTGTATAAAAAAGATTAATTCAATGTTATATTAGAAAGGGAAGTAAAGCTAAGCAAATGTATAAAGGTATGTATTCATTCTAATCTTAACTCAATTGTTACTTTTTAAACCGTTGAAGATAAGCATACATTTTCTAATAAAAACTAATAATTTTAAATGATGCAAAGAATTCTTGTCTATGTTATTTTAGTCAAAATAATACACTGTTGATGTTGCATCGGAATTTGGTATCAATAAAATACCATAAATAAAACTTTTGCAATTACAAAAAAAAAAAATGCTGGAACATTATATTCTTTTAATTCATAAAATTGATATGGAACTAGGCAAATTTGCTTCAGTGACAAAATAACGTTCACATTTGTAAGAAAATAATTTTAATATTTATAAGAAAAGAGTTCGAAAAGAATCTCCTTAAATTATCGTTTGCGTTTTTTCAAGAAATAGTTAAGATGAGAGGTTTAAATTAAATCATGTACGCGACAGTTGAAAACGACGAATTCTTATACAATCCCTCCCTTATCTTAATCATCATATTTAGTGAAACATTTCTGAGACCCTAACTTTTTAAAGAAGAAAAGTTCCACTCTTTTGTGATCAATATTGACTTAGGAATGAAGCTTTGAATTTCACTCTTTTAGACCAATCATCAGAATAATTAATTCTTCGTAATTAGGATATTGTATGATGAAATTCATCTCGGTGGTGAAATTAATATTACAATTTATTCTTTATATTTAACTAAGAATATTGAATATTTAATTTGGTGTATCACAAACATCCAAGATTAGTACTTTAAAATGGCAACAAATTATAGCACAATGTTGTGACGGCAACAGCAGTTATCTGAAATCTTGAAAAATCGGGTCGCCCGGTGATTCTAATCCGGGGTATTACTTATTTCAAGGCTGTATAAATCGCTTACTTAAACTTAATGATGAATAGAGCAAATCTAAAGGTTCACAAAGATGTCATTAGGCCATCTGCCTAATCAAGATCACAGATAGCTAACATTGTAATTATAACTTTGTGATACAATTTAATGATGCTCTTTAAGGTTAGCCCGGGATCTTTTAGTGTATCTATGTAATCGCGGGCTGTGATATAGATGTAGGTACATAA
>JAPMOR010007077.1:1235345-1259831 GCA_026543865.1 Argiope aurantia
GCACAACTCTGCATTTTAGTTTTTATGGCACATGGCAAACTAATTACTTAATTCCTCGAATGCTTATGTATATAAAGAAATCACACAAAAAAAAAAGCCCAGCGGGTGGATTCCCCAAAACTTTCTCGTTTACTCTAATAAACTTGTGCAAGAGAATACCTTATATGGCATTGGCGTACAATAGTTACGAAATATTAACTTTTGGAATGAATTTAGCATTTTTACTGATCTATCGTGTCATCTTTGGCGAGTTTTCCGTTTATTAATCCCTGGCATATTGATAATAGTAACCGAAAATCAAATTTGTGTTTTAGATGCGTTTTTCCCAACCGATTGAAACAAAAATTTGATCCGAAACTACAATTGTAGTCACAAAATACCATACATATCATACCAAATTTGATATATTTAAATAATTTGGTTTTTGAATTATACCGTTTACGTTTCTGAAAGTACAGACCGACAGACAATCAACCATTAATTAAATTTGGCTCAAAATTTGATAGGTGTCAACATTATAGATTTTAAATTTGTATATCGAATCTTATCTATGTAACTCAGTTCGCTGTGTAATTAACGTGCTAACTGCTAACTTATATTCGAACAGCAAAAACAAACTTCCTCTCAACAGATTTTACTCAAAAATAGATAGACATCTGCGTATTCGGTGTAAAAGCCATATACCAAATTTCAAAGGTTTAACTCATAGCGTTATTGAATTATCTTTTTCATACACAGACAGATATTTTCCAAAAATTTGTTTCTCGAATTCAGGGAGATTTAAAATAGAGATTCGTAAGAATCTTGAACTCAAATTTTTCGACAATTATTATACTTTCTCTATATTACATATACAAGAAAGTAAAAAACAATGTGAAAACAACAACGTCAATTGGCGTGCTGCCTTTAACAAATGAAAATTTTGTAAAGGTAGCACGCCAACTGATATTCGCGACATCGCCAACTGATTACCGTAAGCATAATCCTGTTCTGCGATTTCTTGGCGTTCAATACTGCTAGACAAAACTTTTTGATACACCTATCAAGATAAAAGCTAACCAATTAATCAGAGTTTGAATCGACTAAGAATCGATAGCGATGAAAACTATAGTATCATTTCGACAACGAAATTTCCATTAATCTTGCTTGGTGGTGTTATCAATTCACTGATATTGTCGTTTTATTTTAGATGGAAGCTTAATTACTTTTTCGATAATGAATTACATTATTTCAACAGAAAATTTGGAGAGTTACAGGGTTCAAAGAATAAAATACAAATATGATGAAGTGGAGAACGTATGCGATAAAAATAGAGAGATAAAAAATCTGAAATGCAAAAGAATTTATTGGTTAAAGATTTATAGTGAGAAGTTTAAATATTATATGATAACGATTTATATGCGAGTAGCTTATTGTTTGCAAATCTTTCGATTCAAAAACAATGACAAAAATTGAAATCTGATATCGCAAATTTCAAGTTACCATGTGAGAACATTATATTTTTTCTAAATCCAACAGAAAAAATCATGTTCTCACATGTTTTATATTTCGCAATCCTCAACATTAAAAAAAGTGATAGTTTGTAACCATCTCAAACTCAATCGAGTTCTAAAAATTTTTTCTCTAGACAGAAATTGTTTTCATGAAAAACCAGTTTAAACTAGTTAGAAATAATCACGTGATAATACGATTACGCATGCATCGATAATTAAAAAAAAATACTTTTTTTTCTCCATCTCAAAATTGCTCAAACTCCAAAACATTTTTTTGCCAGCTAGAAAAAAAATTTTAAAATTAAAAAAAAAATTATATATAACTTTTGATACCTCCCCTCACTGTTTCGCATTCATTTCATTTTCTTCTCTGTGCTTCTTCGGGCGATAACTTCTTACGATATGCTCTTTATTGGCTAGACATTAAAATCGAGTACATGGCGGACATTCGCGCAATGTTGTAAATTTTTTTTTGGCGATAAGTCGTCAAATGTTACAACTTTCTTTACCACTTTCTAATATCCCTAAAAGCGAAAAATTGATGCTTCAAAAGCGATAAATCGCCAATTTTCTGCCCGTGCATTTTGAGGCTTCAGAAACACCAAACCAAAATAACATGTTCTCCCATAATAATAAATAATTATCAATAATTTTTTTAAAAATTAAGTAAAAATCATTTATTTTATAAAAGCATTATTTTGCTAAATTTGAGGTAAGCACTGCTCTAAAATGGAGATACAGATTTTTAATAAAGAGCAAAACAATTTAAAAATTGTTACTTTTTAATAAAATTCCAATAACAAAATTAGAAATGAAAAATTGTTGTTTTAGTACTCTAAAAAATAAAACGTAGGGAACATAAAGACATCAATACATATTTTTACAAAACAAATAATTTTCAAAGAACATTAACAATCATTAATATTTCAAGAATGGATTAAAAAATGATGAAATAATTAAACAAAGACTCATCTTGAAATAATAAACTTAGGAATTTCTAGCAACAAAAACTGTTATTCATTTATTATTTCCAAATCGAATTATATTAAATACAAAATTATATACGCCTAACATATTTATTTTTCAAGAATAAAATATATTATAATCAATTTTCTTTATTTAAAACAATCATAAAAGCTCGATTTTATGAACTGTTACAAATTCTACTTCATATAAATATGGAAAATTATCATCTAATAGCAACCTACAGTCGCTCCAACGATTTTCCACGATCAACTAAGACTTATTTATGAAGTTTTAAATGTTAAAAATTTAGAAAAACTCAACAATTTCATAATCTTAGGCCAATTAATCTTGAGAAACCTGCGCGCTGATTGACGTATTTTCTTCGAAACGATCGATGGAAAATCTGAAATTATTCTTTTTTTACTGAATAGCGATATTCAAATTTTCATAAATTAGTCAGTTTAAGTGATTGATTTAGTTGATTGGAAATTAACTCTTTTTATTTAAAATATTAGTTTTTCAAGAACATTTTGTTAATCGTGATTTCCACAGCAGAAGCTTTATGTAAAATCAAAAATTCGTTATTTATTAGAGCATTTATTGAATCAAGTTATATAAAATATAATCATTTTCCATTTAGATCATTTTAGCATATCTGTGTCTTACTAAAGGTTTATAAATTAGCTGTGTGGCCCTGATTTGAATGGATATCCTGTTCATATTAAACAAATCGTGCCTTAAAATAAAAATGATTTATTGGATTAATAATATTTGAGAGTGTAAAAGATCATAAAATATTTTTTCTTGAATTTATTTTTTAGAAAAAATAATATTTCATATTTGTTTCATTTCCTACAGACACGTGCCGAAAATTATATTTTTGCAGATTTCATTTCCAAAAAGATTTAATTTATTTTTAATTGGGGCTTTTACCAATGTGATGGCAACACTTTGAAAAAAGCTAATTTTTTCCCATGAATGCGAAACGTGCTCGCGCAGGTAAATTTTATTTTCATTTTGTACGAAAAAATTGTTGAAAAATATAGTTAAAATATTTATTTAAAAATTCATTAAAAATAGAAATTTAATTTTAAGGTTAAAACATTGGTATCATTTAAAAGATAAATTTTTGATCTTTAACTTCATGTAAAAATCTTTTGTGTGCGGTAATATTTTCGGAAGTTATAGCAGAAACACGCCAAAATTTCGCTCAATTTTTAAATAATTAAAATTCTAATCAAAAATTCGAAAAAATAACCCCCAGGTGCACATTCCCGGCCTCCAAGGTATACACGTGCCAAATTTGGTAGCTGTAGGTTGAATGGTCTGGCCTGTAGAGCACGCACATACACACACACACACATTGAGCTTTATTATAAGTATAGATATAGATAAGTATAGATGAGTGAATTATATGACTATCAAAATTTGAAGTTTTAAAATATTTTGATGAAGAATCTATTAAAGTTGGAATTGCGTAAAATATTTAATTATTAAAATTTAAACGAACATTAAGATTGGCGAACTGGCTGGTCGCCAAAGGCGGCTAGTTATAAATAAATTCATTTTAACCAGAAATTATGGCAAAAAACAAAAAATAAAAAAATAATGCACAAACCAAACTCGCACAGATAAGAAGATTTTAAAAACTAGTTAATATTTCAAATGAATTATTATTTTATATTTAAGTCCTTGTTTAGTATAACCATTTTATGATGCTTAGGCATAGATTGCACAAATGTTTCACAAAATTAAGTTCAATATTTTCTTATTCCTGCAACAATACTCTTTTTAATTCATCTTGGCGTGTTCCTGGACTTCATTCTTAAGGTATCCCAATACATTTTCGATGGAATTAATATGGGGGCTTTGAGCTGGAGTCTCTATGACGTGAGAACAATTATATAGAAGCCAGGAATGCACTCAATAAGCTTTATGTTTCGGATCATTATCCTGATAAAATCGCCTGTTGATGCCAGGAGAAAGTTTAAGCACACATTGTAAATTTTTCTTTAAAATGTCGAAGTTAACATTCTGAACTATTCTCCCTTCAATAAAATGCAGAGATTCTGGACCAGTAGCTGAAAACAAGCCCCTGACCATTACTTTTCCACCACCATGCTTCACAGTTAATTTCAAGTTATTGTGTGCGAAATTCCTCGTTCGATTTTCTCCAGGCGCAAGGCTTGCCATCGGATCCAAAAATGTCGAATTTGCTCGAACCAGTAAATAAGACATTTTTCCAATAAGAAAAATCCTTGCTTTCACATTCCTTGAAAATATAAGTCCGTAATTTGTGAATTTAAGTCTTAGTCTGATTTCGCTTACTTATGAAAGGCTTTTGTCTCGCTTTTCTTCCATTGTGATCTGCCTTATGAAGCATATTTTTTTGTTGTTGTTGTTGATGGAATAAATTTCTTTCGTTAATTCCTCTTCAGTAATTATAGATAGGTTTGGTGCACTAAGGAATGGATTTGCTTTTACTTTTCTGATTAAATGACGATGATCTGCTTCTTTGAAAATTTTATTGTGGGTTGTCTTACGCTTATTTTCCACCTGATTATTGATTTTGAAGCGTTTTATGATGCCATTAACCGTTGAATAACTTCTGTGACAATTTCTAATATTTCTGGCCTATACTTTCCATCCTTAGCATGCTTAATAACCAATTTTCTTAACTCAATGTTCGTTTGGTCCCTTTGCCCTGATATTTCAATTAAATTAATATTTACTTCCATAGTAAATGAAAACAACACAATTGAAAAATTCTCCTGAACAATTAAAACTTTAACAATAAAGGTGGCAGTAATTTTAACCCAGGATTGCAATTATTTCGTGCTTAATTGTGAGATATCCGAGTTTGGCTTAAGGATACTTTTTCACAAATTTTGCTTTTATGGCTAAATTTTTAATTATTATTTATGAATTGGTGTTATTGGGTTTGTTTTTAGTTGTACAATAAGTTCACAGTTAAAAGAACTTTTTTGTGTTTTTTCTAATTCATTTTAGTTAAAATACTTTGGCAAAGGAAGTTTTTTTATGGTATCCGAGTTTGGCTTGTAGGTTCTGTAGATAGTTGCCGGGGTGTTTCACTGGAGAAGGAATAATGAAGAACCTCCATCTTACTTCGCAAAAGTATAATCTTCATTTATGTTACAATTTCTTTTCACATCATCGTAAATCATTTACTATTATCTATTTTTATATCAAATAAAAGTGCAGTATTTCAGTTAGGGTCATTTAAGTAAAAAATTTTCTAGTATGACAAATATAACAATAATGGCAATTATAGTATATAAAATTCATCTTTTTGTATGCATCCAATTAGAATTATTCTATTAATTTCGGGGTCGATAGTTTAATTCAATATAAATAAAATTATTTTTATGATACGTACTGTAAGTTTCAGTATTCTGAGACGACCTCTTTTCGACGATTCTATCTCATTAGGGGAGAGACACGGAAAGATAAGCGCATTTCCGGAATTCTTCGTCATTCTTTGACCTTGATTTTCATCCTATTAGATACTTTTTTTGTTCAATTTTTTTTTCACGTGCATGTGAATATCGTGTCGTTTCTGACAGTATTATTTTAATTAAATGTGCGAATAATCCGAGTTTATTTTATTGTTAAATGTAAACGTCCCCTCCTTTCATTTGTCCTCTCACCCCTATTTTGACGAATTAAACCCATCCTAACGCATGCGCTAAAGCGCGGAGGGTTTTAGAATCTGTTTTCAAACAATATTTGATGCTGTGATTACGATAAATACACTGTCAAAAATACATTAGGTAAAGAATGAAAAAGTACGGTTTTTGGACGTTTTACTTATGTTTTTATGGGGAAAAAATAATGCAGTTTTTATACTTTATAAACCAGCAGGAGGGTATTCCTCTCAAATGTTTCCGAATATTCAAATACTGATATTAGAATTTTTTCCGAATATTAATACAACATGATTTTGTGCTTTGTAATACAGTGACGGAATTTGAGGTAAATCTAAAATTAAGGCAGCATTCCAAAAATATTGAATTTTAATTAAAAAGACCAATAGACACTTGGTTAGATGCAAAATTAATAAACGTATAAATTTTTCGGTTAGGTTTAGACATTACAAGCATTTTTCTGCGATTCTGATGATGGTAAAAATTGTCAGTTTCCAATTAACAACATAACAAAAGAACAATTGTTTTCACATTAAATCCGTCCTCCTGACCAAACGTCCTCCCGCTGGTGTGGTGTGGTGTAGAGAAGGGGGTGCCAGCTCACGTGTCGTCCTCGTCATCTGACCGCGGTTCAAAATTACGCGGTCCATCCCAAAATAGCCCTAGAGTTGCTTCAAACAGGACGTTAATATACCTAAACTATACTAAAAATCAACAAACTCATTCATCTCTAAAACATGCCCTCTGTTAATGTAATGAATATATCAAATCCACGGTTTAAAACATTTACAAAGAGTATTCCGAAACGTACATGTTTTACAGTGTGTTGGAAACTGGCCAATTTGTTAAGCACAGGCTTCCCGTTGTTCAGCAGAAAAAAGAAGTCTCTCCTTCTGTGAATATTACACTTGCGGTATTGTGCTTCTGTGTTACACTTGTCTTCATTGGCTGTTAACACTTTTTTCTTGCGAATCCGGAAAGTACAAATCTCCATGAATTTTTGGAACGCATCCATTTTTTTCCTCAAAAAAGTTTCTATTTTATTTTAGGTAGTGGTACTTTCCAAAAAGAAATAACAGCCGAAACGTACTCTTGTTTTCATTCATTTGTCTAAACGAAAAATGGTGCAATAATAACTTCGTTTGATGATATTTAGATATACAATTATAATTTCAAAGATGTTGCTGCAGTTGCTAATTATGCCTTTCAGACATAATTAATTATTTGATTCATCTCCATTATGACACAAAATACAAGCGAAAATGTCTACCAGTTCTTAAAAAATCTGAATTAATTCCATTTATAAAGGAAATAATTAAACCTCAATCATTACTGTTTAAAAATTCGTTTAAACTTAATATTTCTGTCATTTTCATATGCCTATTTCTGATGATTAAAAAATGTCTTTGAAGACACATATCTACTCTCGTAAGATATCGCGAGAACAGATATGCAAGATATCAGAAGGTTCAGGATTAGCATATGAATTCATCATAATGAAAGCTATATTAGGTTTCTAAAAAATAATTATGCTTAAGCAAATAATAGCGAATAAAAAATGATTTAAAAATAATGATGTATAACAAAAACAATTGTGTGTTATGGCGATAGAAAGAATACAACTATATTCAGGCGATATATAGAATACAATGCAATTAAAACATAAATTTTGCGTACGAATAAAATTATGTTAAATGCTCTCTAACAAAATTTTCACTATTAGTAAATAAAAAATAATACAGAAAGCACCAATTATAAGTACTTCACTTATAAATAAGAAATAATTTCTATCGCAATTTTATTTCTTTCTCTTCTAATTTTTTTTTTACTTGTAATTACTTTTACGCATACGTATTACAGAGAAATATCGATATCGTTTAAAAATTCGAACTCAAGTTCATGATGAATTTCCACGTTTCAGAACTCTGACTTCGAAAAGCGCATTTTTGGAAAATGTCCGCCTGTCTGTGACAAAGATAATTTAAAAACATTTTGAACTTGCGGATGAAATTTAGTATATGTTCTCTTCACCAAATTTGTAAATTTCTATCAAATTATGAGAAAAATCTGTTCAGAGGAAATATGTCTGTCCGGCTGTTCAAATATAAGCTAACACGACAACGACAAAACGAAGAGACCCAGATGGATAAAATTCGGTACACTTATTTAACATCTATAGGGTATAGGTATCATCAAACTTTCAGCAAAATCCAACGAAGTGTTGATCATCTATCGGTCTGTTTTTCAGAAAACATTCAATCGCGATAACTCAAAAACGCAATTATTTAAAAATATCAAATATAGTAATGTGATTTTGTGAATACAATTGTAGTCCTGTGTCAATTTTTTGATCCAATCAATTGGTAAAAATGTAAAACAAAAATTCGTTTTTAGACACTATTAACAGCATGCTGTAGATTAATTAGTAAAACAAATAATAATAAATCGACAAAAATGGCACATAGATTTAGTAAAAATGCTAAATTGACGCCAAAGATTAATATTTTATCACTATTATACTAAGATATTATAATATTTATCACTATTAATAAATATTAAGATATACTAATATTTTATCACTATTAATAAATATTAAGATATACTAATATTTTATCACTATTAATGACATACAAGGCATTCTTTATTAGAGAGTACACGAGAAATTTTTGTTAGACCACTTCCACATGTGTTTTTTACCTCTCATTTTATATATGACCAGCTTATATATTTATATATAAAAACACAGATTAGATCAGAAAAATGGGTACTAAAGAAGAAAATTTAAACAACTTTGACTTCCACAGAAAGAATTTGAGAAAATGCAATACCTTATTAATTGAAATAATATCGAACCATAACCGAATAGAAGTAAGTTAAGGGCATATTTTTGATAAACCACAAGTCAATTTCGCAAACAATTCAGAAAAGCCTTTACATAAGAATTACGTTATTTATATACTTCAAAACTGAAAGTTAATAACAACCCATGACATAATTAAAATTTCATCCAAACTACACACAAACTTTAGTACACTTCACACACTTAAAAGAAAAATCAATACATTCCAATTCGTCTGCTTTACTTACTTCCGTTCCAGAAACTATTTAATGACCTCCAAAGCAGATAAAAAATAAAAATTTTCCAATTAACAATGTTTAATGGCAAGAAACATTCAAACAGACACGGACCAATTTAATTAGGGAATATTTTGAGCCTCTGAATATATTCTTCATTAACGGCGCCGGAAATTTCATTGTAAATTAAGCACTACTCAGCCGTGAAATATTCTGGCGAAATAAAGGTGTTATTTCTTTTTTCTTGTTAATAAAGAGCTCTTAATGAAAGAAGACTTTAGTCACTAAACGAATTTTTTACTTGATAAATAAATATTAGACAATCTTTATATAGATACCAGGATTGTAGCCTTCATTTGACTTTTGTATTTTTGATTTTATACCTAATATATGTAAATATAATATTTAGCAGTTGCGCCACCGAAAAGAAAACCTTTTGAATTTTTAAAACGTTGATTTATTTCACCACGAGAGGCATAATTTACGTACAAAAAAATAAGCTGTACGAAATACGTCAGTCTACAACGCAACACAAGAGCAGAAGAGAGAAATTTTTCCCTTCGATCATTTTACTATGAAATTCCGATATGGATTTAATCGATACGTATCGATTTAAGCATAGGAATTTTAGGTATCTTTAAAGGAATGTTGCAAGCATTAAGGATTTTTATCTCTTCACTCGGAGCGTGAGAACCTGCTGAAGGGAGTAGTTTTATAGAGCGGGAGTAAAATTAATTTTTAAAAATAAGATAAAGAAACAAGAAATTAATTAAAGAACTACAACAATTTAATTAGATTAAGAGATATCATTACATATATATTGCAAGATTAAAGAACAACGATAATTAAATTTTCGAATGAATATTAAAAAAGCTGTGATAACGCACTAAATTTTTTTATCTGTAAATATTTCCAAATATTTGAAAATAAACTTATATTAAAGTTTTTTTTTTTGGCAATACTTGATATAGCCTACCCTAAAAATTGCATGGAAAATGTACATTTTAATATACATTTAATATATAACATACAAAATCTCTAAATAATTGACAAGTCTATAAAAAATATTTGAAAAAATGTAATATAAAATGTTAGCTTCAAATATCATAATAGCTATTGCTGATGTAATTTTAATGGAAAAATTAATGTTATAATTTCTTTGTTCTTTTTGGTACCTGATCGTGACTGTAATAATAAATGACGGAAAATATGCGACTACGTTCGCATAACACCGCTTATAATAACCAAAACCGAAAAAATTTAAGCCTCACACAATACTAACAGAATCGTTTCAGAAAGAATTTATCATATAAAAAGGCAAATTAACCGTTATTAAATTAACAGTTTTTACGCGCATTAATGTAAATTTTAACATATTGTAATTTGATTTTACAAACAAAAGGTTTACGAAAAGGAAACATGTTAAATTAGCGGAAAACAATTAACTAATTAATATGTGTATAAATTCTTCAGTTACAATGTAAACAATTTCATTGTAAAAAAGAAATCATCAAAAAAAAAATAATGTTCTATAAAATTATTAATTCATATATCCGTTTATTAATTAAAACTATTTATTAATTTCAAACAAGTTAAAAACTACACTTTTTTCTAATAAAAATGTTTGCGAGAAAGAAACAAAAAATAGTCGAAGAACAATTAACTAATTAATATGCAGAATCCCTGAATATATTCTTTTCCAAAGTTACCAATTTCTTTGAGAAAAAAACATCACTGAAATTAGTTCATATATCTGCTTTTAATAATGTCAGAAGTGATACAAAAAAGTTTTTTTAACAAAGTATGTAAATTTTTTACGTTATAAACAGTTAAATGTAAAAAATACAAAGTTGTAACCTTCATTTGTATTTTATTATTATAGGCTGAGTATTATTTTCGAATGCATAGTTTGTCCTGTTAACTGTCATGATTTATATTTCTGATACAGATCATCTGTTTAATTAGTTGCATCCTTCTTTGGCTTCTCTTAACTGTAATAGGGAAAATGTCATAAATTAGATAGTAAATGTGAAATAATTAGATGGCAAGTGTGAATCACAGATGAGTCACATGGCAAATAATGAGTAAAATTATGTATATAGAAGTCACTTCCTTCCGCAAATTACAGCTGAATATTTTACTGAAAAAGTACTTTTTTTTTTTCAGTTTTTCCAAATGGTATTCAATGGTATTCCAAAACAAAACAAAAAAACAAAAAACAAAAAACTTTTATTTTTATTAGTTATCAGCAACTACTTACAATACTAACACTGAAGATCCTGATTTCGCAGCAAATTGAAACTTTTGTTCCAGAAAAGGAATTCAGAAAAAGAAACTTACCTAAAAGGAAAAAAAAAATATGCAAATCAGTCAAACCTTAGAATTGCATTACATATAAGTTAACACAAAAATACATATGTAACTATTAGAAAAATAAAAACAATAAATGTATAGTTTTATAATTTCTTAAATGTCAATAATCAATGCAAAATGGTATTTAAACTAATAAATTATCGTTGCATTTCTTGATTGCATAATAATTCGTTTTGATAGTGAAGAGTGTTGGTTTGGGTGAAATGACTTGAAGACACATGTCTTTTCTGGGGTTTATTGGTAACATCAACAACAAAAGGCACATGAAAACGCCAAAGTGTAGAAGGCCTAGACAACTACACATAAAACTCTCTCGGGAGAGCCGAGCCGAGATAACACTCCCCCTAGTACAGGAGTTCAGTTCGCTTCCGCTAGAAAAAAAAAATATACTGAACAACAGTGAGACCACGTGACACATGATTGGCAGCTAGTTCCGCCTAGGGAGATAACGTGGTTAACTGAATTCTTAACATGGTATTTTTCATTTAAAAAACACGAAACTTGTAATTCAAATATTTGAATTAATACTTTCTATCAATTAATACATAGATGACAAATTATTATTATTTGTACTCGGATGGTACCTCTCACTCAACATTCAAGACCTTGTATCATTTTGACGTTTTATTTATTCATTTTTTTTTTCAATTTTTATTGCCTGCAGAATAGTAAAAAGATGTAAATTAATTTTTCAAAGAAATTCAACTTAAAACAATTATGTATATTCATTTTTCAGAGCAATAACCAAATCTTTGTATTAGGTAAATGTATATTCATTTTTCAGAGCAATAACCGAATCTTTGTATTAGGTAAATAAGTACGCATCGAATTACTTTTCCGAGTGCAAAGAGTTAATATATCGCTATTTGTGTATTTTAGCGCGTATATGTGTTGTTCAATACTTAAAGAAATATTGTATATTTATATATTAATATACAAAACATTCCATCTGAAAAGTCTTCACTAAATTACATATTACAATAATTAAAGAGCTCGTAATTATAACGTCACAACTACAATTCGTACACTCTAATTTCCAAGACATTTAATTTAATAGATAGGAATTTATAAGAGAAATGAAATAAATCTTCATGGCATAATTTATTGAGACATGAATACAGACGATACTTAAAATATTATAGTAATTCTAATTCATTGAAGCATTTCAACGCCTTAATGAAATATCTCAATAATTTATTGAGATAATACTCTATACAACGAACGCCGTATTTTCAGAGATTAAAAAAAAAGTTCGACATTCATTAAACGCAGTGAATGGAAGTTGACAAAACCCATTCAATCACCGAGTTTAAAACTATTTCAATAAATAACACTCAACGGATTTCACAACTCATTTAACAATATTCGTACGAACAGAAACCTTTTCAGTTAACTGCCGTAAAAGGCAGAAAATCCAGCAAACAGTGCAATGTTATAACTTCAAACAACGAGCACTTTTATCGTATTAAAAGTTCAACAATTTATACCTTCCTTCTAATGAGAAGAGTTTCGAAGTTTGAAGCGTTTGCCGCTTTGGGATTTGCTTACACTCATTAATTTTCCACGAGTCGTTTAATTGCAGGAAGTGTCGAGCCAGCAGAAACGTTGACTTTTCATCGGATGAGAGGCTGTTTATTTATTTATTGAAACACGGCGCACCATACTTGGATGCTATCGCAGTGTGATGCCACGTAAAAAAGAGAAAAAAAATGTTACATCTGCTTTTTTTAAAAAAAAAGCACTTGAAATCACAACTACAGCATTCACAGCTGCGTCTATTTGTTAAATGTTAAAAAATGTGCGACGACATGAAGCCCTTTTCAGAAGAACAAAAATGTTTTAGAATAAAAGGATGAAGAATGCGTTCTGAAAAGCGGGTAATTAACCGGCTTCGAGCAATAATGTGACAAGTTGTAAATTAAGATTAGTAACTTAATTAACAAATTATACACATGGTTTATCACTGTTGGGGATTTTTATTTATTTATTTAAAATAACGAATTACTGTGTAGATTTTTTAAAAATCTGAGTTTCGCCACAAAATGATTTCACGATGTTCTAAATTTTTTTAAATTTATACTGCATAGAGCTTCAAGATTTCCTTTTTACATAAATTTGAGAGTGAATTAATAAAAGTCATCATTTTATTACTTCTTAATACTTTCATCGAAAAGCCATTCTAAACATTCCCGACAGAAAATTTCACCAAGAAACTAATGAGAGTGTTCTTCCCTCAGCATTATCATATATTTAGATAATGTGTTCTCCCCTCAACATTTCCGTACACTTAGACGAGGGGTGGCGAATCTTTAAGGATCAACGTGTCATTTTTTCTAAAGAAATGTTTAATGAGGTCTATACCTCATTAAACATTTAACATTAAACCTCATTAAACATTAGACGTGCCGTCAAATAATTTTGACTTGTGACTATTGGGAAAATAATAAAACTAAATAGTAACAACTCTTTATTTACTAGGAAAAAATACATTTTGCACTGTATAGTAGTAAAGGTTTTAGTACGTGTAATTCAAATTAAAGTAACATTAGTGTGAATTCTTTTGTTGCAGATTAGATGACAATTTATAACCTATATTAGGATTTCAAGATGTTACTTTTCGCAGAATGCATGCTGAATTTCAATCATCGGTTTCTAAGCGAGTCTTTAATGTTATTCATCTCTGAAGATAATAACTCGTAGGCATAGATAGATGAAAATATGGTTAAAATAGCATAAGCCAGCTTCTCCAAACCTTTAAATGTGTCTGGAATTGAATTCCATGTTTCCAAAATTTAGTTATTGGCATTTTTACTTATATCCAACTTTTTTCTTGTTTCAATAAATTTTTGAATCCGTATTGAACTAGACTGGAAATCAATCTTTTGCATTTCAAATTATCCAATTTCCAACTAATCGAATTGGCACAAGTTCAGTTTATCAAATGAAGTCACATCAGGTACATAATAAACTTAAGCGTTTCCGATAAATCTTTGAACTGAGAAAATCTAGCTGAAAATCCCCTGATTGACGAATCAATTACGGAAATAAATTCTTTAATAACTTTTTCTTCGTCTGGTTTTTCTAAATCTTTGATATATTTTTTTCAAATTTAGGAAATACTTGTAGTTTTATTTTAATAATTTGTTGCTAAAACATGCTAAATGGGATCCATCATGACGATAATTATTTTATTTGTACCTTGAAGCTTTACGTTCAGTTCATTCAAATGTTGGCATATGTCTTTAAAAAACATCAATTTTAAGAGCCACATTACATTCAATAACTGTGACATTGTTCACTTCCCCCTTCCTTTTGCAGAAACAGTCTGATTTTCTCCAAGCATTCAATAAATCCTTGAAGTACGTTCCCGCGGAACAACCAGCGAACATTATTAAATATTAGTTAGCCATTCTACACATAGTTGACTTCTTCCAACAAAGCCTCAAACTTTCGCTTATTTAAAGCCTGTGACAATATGAGATTGTCTATTTTTGTGACAAACATTACATTATCAAGATATTTTAAACCACTCTTCGACCACAAGTTGTTGATGAATAAGGCAGTGGAGTTCAAGAATCGAATGTCCTACGTTTGTTTTAAATAAACTAATGAAACCATTTTTTTTCACCATATTTGGAACACTATCAATTACTGAAACAATTCTTTTGAAATTAATTTCTTTCTCAGCAAGCAAATTTTTAATATCCGTACACATATCTGTGTACTTTTTAATTAATTAAAAAACTGTGCCTTTAACACTCGCGTCCGTTCATAATACTTCATAGTGAATTTTGATATTCTGAACTTAGCCATCTCTGACTTAGACAATGTAACACACACTTTCGCATTCATGGGAAAAAATTAGCTTTTTTCAAAGTGTTGCCATCACATTGATTAAAGCTCCAATTAAAAATAAATTAAATCTTTTTGGAAATGAAATCTGCAAAAATATAATTTTCGGCAAGTGTCTGTAGGAAATGAAACAAATATGAAATATTATTTTTTCTAAAAAATAAATTCAAGAAAAATAATTTTATGATCTTTTACACTCTCAAATATTATTAATCCAAAAAATCAGCTTTATTTTAAGGCAAGTGTTGTTTAATATGAACAGGATATCCATTCAAATCAGGGCCACACAGATAATTTGTAAACCTTTAGTAAGACACAGATCTGATAAAATAGTATAAATGGAAAATGATTATATTTTATGTAACTTGATTCAACAAATGCTCTAATAAATAACGAATTTTTGATTTTACATAAAGCTTCTGCTGTGGAAATCACGAATAACAAAATGTTCTTGAAACACTAATATTTTAAATAAAAAGAGTTAATTTCCAATCAACTAAATCAATCACTTAAACTGACTGATTAATGAAAATTTGAATATCACTATTCAATAAAAAAAGGATAATTTTAGATTTTCCATCGATCATTTCAAAGAAAATACGCCAATCAGCGCGCAGGTTTCTCAAGATTGGCCTAAGATTATGAAATTGTTGAGTTTTTCTAAATTTTTAATATTTAAAACTTCATAAATAAGTCTTAGTTGATCGTGGAAAATAGAAACATACATTTATTTATTTAAAATTTGGTGTGTCCAGAATATTTCACAGAATATGATACCTTACTGCATTAAATTTAGACTTCGTAATTTTTGAAATATATTTATAGGCCGGAACAAAATATTATTACTGATTTCATTTCAATCCTTTTGAAAGCAAAACTAAAAACTGAATTTTATGCTGAATCTGAGAAATTTTTGTTAAATTATTGTTGTTTGAGATATTACATAAATTATAAAAAATATTTTGTAGTTCACATAAGACTTAAATACCGAGCGATTCTGTTTGCAATACTCATATTCAGTAACAATAATAATAAATAAATAACAATAAAGATGATAAATAAAATAAAACGCTTCGTTTTATTAAAAAATATCTTTATATTAATTGCAATTTTATCATTTCCACTTTAAATTAAAGTTGAAGTTTTACCGGAAATGACAACAAATTAGCAAAATATATATAGTAAATTGAACGAAACGATCTAAACAACAGTATAAGTTTGGTATGATTATCAAAATTTTGAAGATTAAAAATGTTTTGTTTGAGAATCTATTAAGAGACCAGTTACTTAAAATATTTAATTGAAAATTATAGCGAGCGGTAATACTGGCGAACCGGCTGGTCGTCAAAGGCGGCTAGTGTTATATAAAAGAAGGGAAGAATATCCGATTGATGTCGAGACATATTATATTTAGTGGGAAAAATTTTTATAATTTTTTTTTGCACAACCCATGCTATAAATGAACACACTCAATAAGCCATAAGTTAACAATAAGAAATACAAAGAAATAAGAAAACATGTCTGGGTCACAGTATTGTTATAAATGGAAAAAAACATCACCATTAAGACAGTTTTCTTAAGCAAAAGCATATTCTTTCCTTTCATTCAAGACTAAAAAGATCCAATTCTAAATGGTTATCTGAATCTATCTTCCAACACAAATAGTAAGGACATTGAAATATAAACATTTCGAAAATAAATAAAGCATGAAACGAATGAATTAAGAATAAGAGACATCAGAAATAATTTATCATGTATTTATAAAATTAAATTAAACTAAGGCGCATTAAAGACGAAATTGCTTCAGTAGAAGTATTTTCCTTTCGAACTCGCCCATAAACTTATATAATACAGCAAGTCTTATGTTTAGCTTCGTTAGAGCTATAGTATTCACAGATTTATACATAAATAGATTTCTACATCACATAAAACATACATTAAATAGATTTATACATTACATAGAATTGGATACAAATTTAGATGTATTTCAATTATTCTGAAAATGGTAAAAACTTTAAACATAAAACTTATAAAATTTGACTAAACTCCAAGCAGTTTTTGATGCATCCTGTCTATACACACAGCAAATTAACTTCCCGTTCATGGCTTAAGCGTAAAGCTTCAAGGAACTAAACAATATTTTGTTATTAAAATATATACCAAATTTCATTCATCTAAATCCACTAGAATATTTAGTTGTATTATTAAGCTCACAGACTCAAGTCCGGGAAAAAAATTGCAGTTTCATAAAAATCTCGGTTCCGATTTTTTTTTTTAATCATTTTATTATTCTCTATAGCTCTGAATCGAAAGCCAACCAGAGACAGTGACCTCCCAAAAATTTTCTCGCGTTCTCTCTAATAAACTTTTTATGTCAGAGAATGCCTTGCGTAGCATTGGCGCACAATAGTTACGAAATATTAACTTTTGGCGTGAAATCAGAATATTTGCTAGATCGATCGGGCCATACTTGGCGGGTTTTTTTTGGTATTAACCCTTTGCATGCCGTTAATAATGTCCGAAAATCGAATTTGTGGTTTCGACTCGTTTTTCTCAACCGATTGAAACAAAGATTTGAAACAAAACAGTACTTGTGACACTTGTAGTCATAAAATTTCATACCAAATTTGATATATTTAAGTTATTGCGTTTTTCCGATTCAGTTAATGGATTTAGCTCAAAACTTGCCAGGTATCCATACTATAGATCTTAAATCTGTGTATCGAATCTTATCAATCTAGATGGTTACTTTATGTAATTATTATGTTAATTTATAGTCGAACAGCCGGACAGACGATCTTCCTCTGAATAGATGGTACTCAAAATTTAATAGAAATTAACAAATTCGGAGTAAAGATCGTATACCAACCTTTAACTCAAAGCGTTTTTGAGTTATATTTATCAGACAGACGGACATTTTGTAAAAATGTTTGTTTCGAACTCAGGGAGGTCTAAAACATACAGATTCGTCAAAATCTCCAGTTCGAATTTTTTTTAGGATTCCTATAATTTCTCTATACTACGTATACGAGAAATTAAAAAACAGCCATAATTAAAAAATATATAATTTTTATTGATACAAGAATAAATGAAATAAAATTAAGATCAAACTGAAATTTCCTTCAAAAAGAAAAAATTTTTTGTAAAGCAGGAAATGTATCGTCATTCTAAAAACTGTCACTAAAATGTCTATGTTATACATACAATAAGGATTCTTTTTAAAAAAATATGAGAATCTCAACATCTCAACAACAAAATAAGCATTCAAATACTTATATAAGATTTCTATACACTCCAAAATTCCAGATATCAATCCAAATGGATATTCAGTCCTTCGGATTGAAATCTAAATTACGCCATTTCATTGACTCTCATGAGATATCGCGTAACTATGGTTTGTCGTATAAAATGTGATGGATAACGATGTAATAAAATTCAGCGCAATGCATTAGCTAAGGGAGTAAGAAATAAAAACAACAAGCACTATTTAGCGTCGGTAATCGTCGAGATAGCCTGTTGAAAAGCTCCAGAAAGAGACACACCCAGATTGCTGGGGATTTGGCAACAGGCCACTTTTTATCCCAATAATGTGCATACCTGCTATTTTAATTCTTCCTGACTACCTCGGTAGTATGTAATTAATATTCAACAAAAATGTATGCATGGAATCTCGATGGCTCATTAACCTTTCCATAAAACTCAATCATAATATTATATCTTAAAGAACATATATTGGATATAATTTTAGAAACCAGCGGGAGTGGTCTACCCGAATTTTCCCGCATATTCTGTAAAAAAAGGTGTTGCCGCCACCAACAACATCCCGCAAAAAGTTTTAATCATGGGTAAAGCAGAAATCGCTCTGCATGGCATTGGCGTACAACACTAATGAAATATAGATATTTGGTGTGAATCTAGCATTCTTATTGAATCTATCGTGTAATCCATAGCAAATTTTTGGCAATTAATTGCTAGCATGTGTTTAATAGTATCTGAAAATAAAACGTGATTTATGCGCATTTTTCTCAGTCAAATGAAACCAAAATATGGCACACGAGAGCAAATGTATTCACAAAATGACATACTCAATTTGATATACTTAAGTCATGGTGTTTCTGAGTTATCGCGTTTACATGCTTCTGAAAGAACAGACAGACAGGCGGTCAACCCTCAGTTGGATTTACCTCAAAATTTAACAAGTGTTTGCATTATAGATGTTAAATCTGTGTACAGAATTGCATCTATCTAGCTCTTCGTTTGAAGTTATTGTGTTAATTTATAGCTGGACGCATAGATTTCCTCTGAATAGATTTTGCCCAACAACTGACAGAAATTTACAAATTTGGTATGAAGTGTATATATCAAATTTCATCCGGCTGGCTCAAAGAATTTTTGAATTATCTTTGGCCTTGAAACAAACACAGACAAACAGACAGAATGGCAAAAAAAAAAAAAAAAAAAATTTAACTTTGGGAGACCTCAAATGTGGATATTCATCAAAATCTTCAGACTTTTTTTTTTATTATTATTATAATTTCCAAATATTTTCTATACGCATACGAGAAAGTAAAACACGGTTTGAAACAAATAACGCATGCAGAATCATGTTAATTTAAAGAATTATTTACATATTTTCAAAACTATTGTCTGTAAATAAATTTCTTGTTATTTATGCTATATAATAATCAACTAAAAATTTATTAATTTAATTTATTACATTGAAATTAGACGTAAACAAAATTACTTAAAAAGTTGTAAATATTTATTTACTTGCACTACAAATGCAAATAATTAATCTATTAATTAATTAACATTTTAATCTCGAGATTTGGATACCAATCATGGTTTGTATCTGAGCTCCGATTGACTCATCACAATTCCCACACATACAGAACCGCTTTCTTGCAAAGAGTTTGCATTTGTTTGTTCTTCGAATGAAAAGTACTTATATGGCACAACTTATACATTTAATAACAATTAGTTGTCTTTTTTCTCTTTAAAAAAGTTCGATACATAGAAAAAAAGAGCTTAGTTAAAAGCAAATACAACAAAATATAGCGATCGCTACCTTAATAGCAAATTTTCAACAGGTAAACTGAGAGATAAAAATAATTTTAAAAAGAATTAAAATCAAACTTTGCATTAGAAATGGAATTTTATTGCAACTTTTGAATTTTCTGAAAAAATTAAAACATTGCAATGTTATATCCTTTTTCCAATTATTCTACTAATCCATGTGTTTTAACAAAACTTGATTCGTGTGATTCGGATATCTATCTAATAAAAGGCTTACTTATTTGCCGTCTTAATTCTAGTGGAGAGGAAAGTAATAGTATGTATGAATCACAGGCGATTCACAAGCTCATCAACATGCTAAAACAAGAAGGTATAAACTAAACATAGGTCAACGCGTCAAATTCAACTTTGACTGAGAACTTTTGCTGTGAATGACATGACAGTCAACGTGTTATTTGCTCTCTTAATTCTAGTAGAAAGGAAAATAATTAGTGTGTATGAATTACAGCCGATTCATAAGCTCAGCAACATGTTAAAACAAGAAGATATAAATTAAACATAGGTCAACGCATCAAATTCTACTTTGACTGAGAACTTTTGCTATGACACGACAGTCAAGGTGTTAAACTCTACTCAGATTTTACAATCAAATTAGAAATTTCTTAAAAATGGATTTCATAACACTTATAAAATTACTATAAAATAGTTCATCAATATTATTTCAAAAATATTTTTAATCATTTAGGGATTTCTGTTGCGTAACAATAGCATAATTAAATTAGTGAGAATGTCGTCCCCCGAAAACTTTCTAGTATACCTAATAATAAAGTCGCTATCTCCCTTCAGTAGCTCATAAAAATTGAGTAACTTGGCAATGTCCCTGGTGTATTTGTGAAGTCCCATTCGTGAACATTTTTGCTTCATTTTTTAAGTGAAGAAAATCAGGCACGAACTTGTAACATCTTTTTGTATTCGAGTTTTAAAAAATTTGACGTAGAATTACAATTTTAGAAACAAGATCACATACTAAATTTCATTTATCTGAGTCATTGTGAACTTGAGTTAATCGCCTTTACATGCTTTTTTTTAAAGGACAGACCGATAGACGATCAACCCTAGACAGATTAGAATCAAAATTAGACATGGATCTAAACTCCACAGACTAAAAACGCGTACTAAATTTTGCCCATCTTTTTTTTTATAGTAATCGTGATCCTTTACATTAGGACAGGCATACAGAAACTTTCTTGTGAGTGGATTTCGTTTCAAATTTGCTATAGATATACAAATATCCGCTGTATATTTCATCCGTTTAGCTCTAAGTGTTTTTGAATTACACTCACTAACAGACAAATCCAAAAATGTTTTTCGGACTAAGGAAGATCTTTACTATGGAAATTCGTCAAAATCGCAGATTGGGATCGCTTTTTTTTAACGATTTCAATATTTTTGGTTTACGATTTTAATACTTCATATATGGGAGGGTATAATTAGTTTAGTTTTAGTTATATTAAAGTCCAGTTGTAAAGCAACATGAGGGCTATTTTGGGACGGACCTCGTAATTTTGAACCGTGATCAGATGACGAGGACGACACCTGAGCTGGCATCCCCCCTCTCCACACCACACCAGCGCGAGGACGTTTGGCATGACGGATTTAACGTGCAACAGACCCCCTTACACGACGGTTCTTCTGTGGAATAGAGTCTCGAACCTGAAACCCTACGGTTCACAAGCCGAGACCTTACTACCAGGCCACCACGGACCGCATGGGAGGATATAAAGGGTATGCAACTGAAATATAGGCAGTATTATTTCCCATTTTAATACATTTCAACTGATCCACAAAAAAAGAGTATTCATATGAATAAAGATTTTGGAATTTAAAAGACAATAATTTAACTTCCGATTTACTTCTTGAAAGTTTGATGAATAAACTTCAACTCAAATACAGCTTAAATTTGATTTGGGTCTTCTTTGCACACTTTTCACTACATCTGGAGACAAAAAGTTATTCTTATTATTAAAAATAATTAAGCAAATGAATTTATTACACGTGTGAATTAAAAGAGCTTAAAAACTTGACTGATTGAATTAAGTCGGACACTCGGCAAGACTGTAATTTTTAAAGTCTTTTCGTCGAATTTCATTATTACGTAAGTCCTTAATGACAATTTGGAATAACACTGATATAAAAAATAATAAAGAAAAAGCGTCTCAAGTTTTTTTCAAATCACGGAGTGAAGCTGTTTTAGTACTTACAAAACACCCTCTAGCCATTAATGTTGATTTCACTAAGCGTAAGAGCTTCAGAACATTTTCAGGGTAATTGAACGAGCAACTTTCCACTCATAAAAATGAAATAAAAAAGAAATTAAAATTGCTTCGAAGTAAAGTGGTCTAATTAATTCGAAGTGAGCAAGCTTTAAAGGATATATTATCTTGCCAATACATCACATAAATATAAGCTATAATATACAGGATGTCATAATAATGTTTACACCTTCTGAATATATCACACAACAAAATTATTTAATTCATCAAAAGTACTTTAAAACTAAATTTTTAAGACTTTTATAATAATTAGAATTAATACGTGTTCAATACGAGTTAATAATTAACTAAAAGTTATATAGATGAAATTCTAAAAAAAAAAATAAACAGAGCGAACGAGAAAAAACTAAGGTTCGGCTGTACAAATCTGATTGTTTTTTGTTTTTTTTTCAAAGGAGACTCTCAAGACACATTAGATAAAACTGACAAGTTGAAAGATAATACTTCAAAATAAGAATTCTCATACTTAATAATTCATAATTCTGTTAGATTCAAAGTAATAACGGTAAAAAAAAATTTCGAACCAATTCTAAAGGGTGATTCAAAATCACCGCAGGATTTGAATTCACCAGCATTCGTGCAGTAAAGTGTTGGCAATCTTATTGAAAATCCATTTGACAGCTGATAATTTAGGGTTAGTTGGAGCATTACACGATAGAACAACGTATTAACACTAGTTTTGAATTTAATAAAAAAAACCCTTTTTTTTAATTGTTATATTTTTATTGAATCGTAAAGTACACA
Organism: Argiope aurantia; assembly: GCA_026543865.1. NCBI lineage: Eukaryota > Metazoa > Arthropoda > Arachnida > Araneae > Araneidae > Argiope > Argiope aurantia. Next base: position 1,258,863 of record JAPMOR010007077.1, read on the forward strand.
GGATAAGGTTATGTATGGAATAACACATAAGGCAAATGGCCTCAACGGCTTTGCTGGCACATGCGCACTCTTTTGTCGAAATTTTGTCGAAGTACATTTTGAATAAATGTAGCTGAATTTCAGCGTTGAATTTTCTCTTTTTTTTACATCGCGTGTATAGGCTTTTCTTTGATAAAGTCTTTTTACTTCAAATAGCCCCATAAAAAAAATCCACTGGTGTTAAATCAATGATATATGGAGCTAATTCTCAAATTTTCGAACTGTAGCTGCAGACTTTCATTATACGAACTACTGTTCAACAATGAAAACACTTTGTTCTATAGTGTAACACTCCATTTTTACGAACCCTAAACTATCAGCTGTCAAATGGGTTCATAGGGTTGCCGTATAAGGTTGAATAATAATTATTAATAAGGTTGTAACACTTTTACATTCTAATAATAATTAATAGGGTTAACACTTTTACTGCAAGGTTGCCAACACTTTACTGCAGAAATAGTGGAAAATTCTTGCGTTAATTTTGAGACACCCTTTATAAATCCATAAGCAGAAAGAGTAAAACATTATGTTATGCCAGAAAAACTGTATATAAGTATCCTGACAAAGGTGATTGAGGTGAATAAATGCTTGCCAGACGAAAGCTCCGCTGCCTAAACCCTGTCAAACACAACAGGATTCCAAGTTCAAATGTAGCATATTCCGAGTATATCTCATCGATCCTCATGAACCCTCAACGAGCATACAAGGTTAAATCCGGAAGTCATGGGTTCTTTGGTATCGTACTCGTTGATATCGTCCACAATTGAATTATGATAAATTATCCAAATATTACTTATGAATTATGCAAATATTAATACCATGCAACACTTTACCATTTCCGTTTTTCATTACCTCTGTCTCTACCAATAGCAAAGGTGTGTGTGTGTGTGTGTGTGTGTGTGTGTGTGTGTGTGTGTGTGTGTGTGTGTG
>JAPMOR010007077.1:1261553-1294070 GCA_026543865.1 Argiope aurantia
AACTGACCTTCTCAAGATGGGATGTTTAGGGTACTTGTAATTACAAGCTATCGCATGAACAGCATACATTTTAACTGGGTGAATTCTTTTATGACCAGAAAATGGCATGATATTCTTCGCTTGCTCTTCAGGAAATGCCATAATCCATTTACATTTGAATAATACTTTAAAAGTCTTCAAGCGTTTTCTACGTATTTGCGAGTACACGCTGCAGAGCTTTGACAAAGAATTTGATAAAAAGTTTGGCGATATTCAGTTAAAACGGTACGTGGAAGCAGAAAGATATTGAATACTCTGTCTAAATAAAACAAATATGCTTAATGTCATCTGAATGAATTCATCTCGATAAATCCTCAACTCATTTAGAAAATGAAAAAAAAATAATAAATCTTCGGACGCTCAACAGAGAACTTTGGTAAATTATAAAATCTCTGCTTTTAAATCATGAAAGCAGAGATTATTTATTTTAAATTCGTTACATGAGTTTCTGAGGGACTGTTGAGATTCTGAAACTAATCTTGATCCGAATTCAAAGTTATAAGTATTGCCATAGATAGAGTAATTAAATTCAATTCTAAGTGCTATTCCAGTCCTTTCAAAAATAAAGAGTTCAAATATAAACTTCTTAATAGGAAAAAAACATTGTTTTTCATTTTATACATTTAACATTTGCTTTCATATGCTTTTTCTAAAAAAGCATATTTTGCATAACGCTTGCGTATTCAAAGGCAAAGTTCTGAAATTCGTACGAAATATTAAAACAAAAATTTTATAGTCTATCAAACATTTTACAAACTGTAAAAATTTCACACAATGTTGGTGACGATACTTATTGTATTATTATGCAAATGAAAATGACCATTTATACTGTCGTTGCAGTGTCTTTCCAACCGGAAGCTTTTAGAAACAAATATTACAAGTCTAGGTACAGATATCAACTAATATTAAAGCCAGATGTCTTTCTCTCCGTCACCTAATGGAATGAACGACTCCCTCTTCATTGACGTCTACGACAAGTTTAATGGACACGACTCATCTAATGGACTAAATGACATACTTCGCTTTCAGATCATTGCTGCCCTTTGGCTGTCACATAATGGACTGCAAATTAAACAAGTTGCACTATCATGTCAGACACTTCATTTTTTTTTTTTTTTTTTTTTTTTTTTTTTGCGCCTAGACAAGATTGCAGTTACCTTTCGTTGTAGAATAAGATCTTCTGAACATAAAGTTTTAAGTAGAGCACAGAGACTGAATTCAGTGTATTTTTAATAAGAAAATAAAATATAAATTAATTTACTATTCAAGTATTTAACTTCAGAGGAAATGCCTCGTAGAACTTAACTTCGAAATTCTGAAGCCTTTTTTTTCCCAAGAGAAATGAAAAAAAAAAACAAAAAAACATTTTATTTACGAATATAGTATTTAATGCTACTTCGAAAACCACTGAAGTCGTACATTAAACTAAATTGATACATCTAAAAAGTAAGTATCAGCATAACGTATAGTTCATTGATTATATTAGTTATTTGATTATTAGTCTATTATTTTATTAATTAGATTCAAAACTCTAAAATTATAGAGTTTGGCCTATAATTCAGTTTAAAACCGAAAATAGAAAAGAAAAAATGCTTTTTAAATTATTATTAAAACTTAACATATAAATCGAATTTGTATCAAGTGAATTTTAAGTAAATAATAGATTTAGGGAATTTTCAATTTTAAGTTGATAAGATTTCCGGTATTTTTTATTTTTTTTATTATTATCTGTACTTTGGCATCGGATAGAATCAGGCACAGAATATGAAGCATAAATGAAATAGTTGCAGGGATCCAATCCAAAAAATATTCATATTTCCAAATAAAAACTTTCTTTGAAAACCTTACAAAAATGCATCATTGAAAAATGTACAATATTATAAATAGTTATTTATTTAGTAGACTGTCATTGGTTAATTTTATTTCACAAATTGCATATATACAATTTTCAACAGTTAACCCCAATGTACAAAATGGCAATTGAAAATCCAATTGCAAAATTAAGTGCAAATGTAAGTAATAAGTTCTTATTTCAATCCCAATTAGTTACATATTTAATGAAACAAAACATATTAGAAACTTTTATTATGTACAATAGAAAGATAAGCTTAACATATTTAAATCTAGTTAAATAAATACATCATAATTAAATTTAACTAAAGCTTACTATGTAAGATTAAGATTTCGACTTTTTCTTTGATATTGCTGGTGATAGATTTTAAAATTCCCATGTCCCCCCCCCTTTAGACATACGTGTAGCAGCTGCCTAGTAAACTATCCATGTAAGAATGAAATAAAATATGGATATTCTAGCACGTCTTTCTTCAAGATATTTTTCAGGTACTGTCCAGTTAAAGGAGATTTCTTTTGAGACAAGATGTAAAAATGTACAAAATTTGCAGCAAAGTTTTACATTTTTTTCAGTTAAATCTTGATACATTTTCCCCAAACTCCATAACTCATATTGTATCCTTAGCAGCTGTCTATTATTTTAGTATGTTTACGCCAAAAACAATTTTTAAAGGGAGATTTTTTTTTTAAAAAAAAAGGAGACTATCTATAAAAGTTTAAAATAATGGAAAATATATATCGTCTGCTGGAAGCCAAAACTAACATCTTGCATAGAGTAAGTTATTAAAATGCAATAAGAACTGTCGTTAGTTACTGTAGAAACAGTAATAAATTACTCCAGTAAATTCGAGGTTGAACATGGTAATAACAATCAAAGTTTAATAATTTTCGAAAATTTATATAAAGATATAAAACAATGAACTAAAGTTTAATGCTTCAATTTAATTTCACATATTATAAAATTGTTCAATTTTAAAGCATTCAAAGCACATAAGACATTTGCAGTAACAAAAGCAAATAGTATGTTGTCCTTCTAAAGAACAGACTGATAAATCTACAATTACTAAATTTAGTTTCAATAATTTTGAATGCCAGCGATGTGCACTTAGAAGGGATAATATTTTTGAAATTTTATATATAAATTTAACTTAAAAAATAGCTGGAAATTAGAAGTTTCTCGACATTACTACAGAATATAGATTTCGCTAATGCCATACAAGGTATTCGCGACTTCACTCAATGCCTTAATTTTATGTGACGAAAGACATAAGACTTTTAATTGAGAATATGCGAGAAAATGTGGAGGAAACCACTCCTATTGGTTGTTGTTATTTTAAAACATTTTCATAAAACATGCAATTTTTTGAGATAAGAATTTTTATCGAGCTTTAACATGGACAGAAACTGTTAAGGAATATTTCTTAACAATTAAGTCCTAATAGATTAAACTATTGAATATTTTGAAGGTTAGCGACGAGAATCAATTTTAGAAGCGAAATTAATTTAAAAGAAATAATATTTTATAACAAATGAGTTGTTAAGACGAATGGCAAAGATTTTTCAAATCTCATTTACCGACTTTTAGTAGCCGATCTTTTTCTCCATCGTTATAAAACATTTGACCAAGACCAAGTACTGTTCTTTTTAGGAACATGAGACGAGCATTTTCAGAAGATTCAATTCCACAAAAAGGTGATACGTACTAGTAGTAAAATGCGTGCGTTTCCGGAATATTTTTACTAGGTCTTGACCTTGAATTATATCCCGTTAAATGCGTTTTCTTTCCACTCACTCCTGTTTTAGAGGAATAAACGTCTAGTGTAAGCGCAAAAGTCTTTGTATTTGAGAAATGATAGTAAGTTTTTAATATATTTTAGTACATAAATAAACAATCGCATTATTGACAAAAAATAAGGAAATGAAATAAGTTTTTATTCGTATTTATAATCAACCAATCACAATAGAAGAAATATTAAAAATTTATTAATCCCATCTTAAAGAGTAAACAGTTATTTTGTAATGGTACTAATTAAGTCGCTTAAATTTTATATTTATTTTTACTCAATTTAAAATTCATTTTAAAACAAGGTTTTTAACAGTGCTATCTACTGCTGTAATTAAATTTAAGCTACTTTACTGTTTCATTAAATACTTCAATCAAGTATTTTTGCTAATATTAAAAAATGATAAAATATTACTTATAGTGACGGGCATGAAAAAAAAAAAGGTTTACAACTTTTTTTATTTTGTATCATGGAAACCTTTTAATCTGTACCTTTAATGAGGTATGAACCTTTAATGAGGATGACTTAATTACTCAATATGGTGCTTCATTCAATTTCCATAAATTACAAAATAGTGTTAATAAATGTGTAAGTCTTCAAAGCTATTGATTCCCGTTCCCGAAAGAAAGGATATACAAAAGAAAAAAAATAATGTGCGATGATCAGGCACACAAACACTGAAAAAAAGAGAATCGCATTTCAGGTTATGGTAATAAACATAATGCGAAGGTACTTTTGTTTTCGTTGTTCCAGTAATGGGAAAATGGAATCTCAAAAGTTGCAAGACCCAAACCATAATATAGAGACTAAATAAAGAGAGAAACTTGGCTGTTGGCTGAAAATTCAAATGATGAAATAGAAGTTCAGCAAAGGACGCTGCAACTATAATAAAACTTGTTTTAATAAGTTTAAAGTGCTATAAATACTTAGACAATCAGAATATTTTAATATATATACATCAAGTATATTAATTAGTTTCTATATAAAATATTCACTTACTTAACTTCAATTAACTTACTTCACTTCACTTAAAATATTCAATATTTATATTTATTTTCAATGGTTGTTAGTCGTTTATTTCGTATAATCAAGTTTTTAAATTCATCGATCTACCCAAAATAAATGAAAAGACAAGAAATGAAACAAAAATCCCAGCAGGATTTCTTTTACTCACTTTAAAACCAATTCGACGATGAAAAATGTATGAAAAAAAAAAGAAAAGAAACATTTTAAATCTCCAATAAACATTCTCTAATCTATAAAACTCCACCTATCAGAAAGTATTAAAAACAACATGCACATGCTAATATAAGTCATTTCACTGACACACGCAGACGGATGATAAAAAACAAAACCTCTTCCATCTTCCCAGAAAGACTGTCACATGTAAAAGGGTAGCGAAACAAACTGTCGCAAAAACACTCGACAAGTCCTTGTTCCATCGGGCAACTTTAGTGGGTGTGGTCGTTAGATGGAGTCCCTTCGAGGCAAGTTCCGTGACGATTTTCGATCGGGCAGGTCGCAACGGGCGGCAAGATGGATGACCGCAAGCAGCTCCCCAGGATAAGATAGAATTTTCCATTTGTCATCGGGCGTTAAGATAAGTATTACCGTAATGGTCATTCGCGCCGCTTTGAATACACTCCAGGGCGGTGAGCAAACGGATCAGGCATAACTGGCCGGAACGAATTCGGCTCAAGTGAAGTGTGAGAAACCGATTACTCATTAGGTTACATCCGCTCTCCAGAGTTTAATGAACGAAGGGGGGTTGCAGGTATTGTCCCTTCGGCTTCTGAAATGTTTGTGCACCATACAGAGATATTTCGCATTTGGGGGAGATTAGTTTGTCCGTGAATGCAGTCAAATTGTTATAAGCCCACTCTGGAATGTCGCCAGTTAAATTATGAAATAATTTACTTTCATTTCTAAATCCGCATTGTTTCTGGTCATTACTCGTCGAGTTAATCACTTCATTTGATATTTAAAAATACAGCTATATATTCGGAAACGGATTTGTGTGCGTGCGTGTGTGTGTGTGTGTGTGTGTGTGTGTGCGTGTATGTGTATGTGCGCGTGCATGCAAGTTCTTGAGTGTGCGTGCGTGCCACTTTTAGTGCTAATTCTTCAGAGTGTGTGTGTGTGTTTGTGCGTTTATTTTTATAAAAATATTGATGTTAAAATAAAAACGTTAAAAAGGGAGGCTCTGTATAAAACACTGTAAAGGAATTAAACCACAAAGAATATTGTAAAAAGTAAAATTAGCCAATAGAGGTTTGGTTAATTTTACTTAACTATATTAATATCTTGTTTCAAAATAACACAAGGTTTACAAACAGACACGTTCAAATGACAATCTCCCTTTCCAAGCTTCCGCACCACATCAAAGGGATTTCATTAATTGGGACTATAATTTTGAGCCCTCTGGCACCGATCGAGATCTTAACCACCAGATCATCAGAACTTTCGCCGATGTAGGAAACAACGTTTAGGTTCGGGAACCCTTTATCTCCCTTTCTAGTTGCAATAAAAAGTTAGTGAATAAATACAATTTGTTTGCGCATCGCCAGAAAATGATAAGAGCAGATGCTTTGTTATCTTCAGCTACAGAAGTAAATAACACTGTATAATTACAAATGATGGGACTTACTTTATTTATTGGTCAATTTCGCCATTACATCATTAGTCAATTTCGCCATTATATCATTAGTCAATTTCGCCATTACATCATTAGTCAATTTCGCCATACATCATTAGTCAATTTCGCTATTACATCATTAGTCACTTTCGCTATTACATCATTAGTCAATATCGATCTGATGCTACTAATTCATCTATCCAGGGAATGATGGGAGAATCTAGGGAATGAAAGTAGAATGCCAATCTGTGTATTAACATGTGTCAGAGTGCTTCTGTTCATATCTTACTTTGGTAACCTTGCTTTGCTTTGAGGGGTGGTTTTGATTGTCCGAATATTTTATTCACCTAATCGAGTAGGGTCAATATTTTCGGAAGATTCCTTTCCTTAGGAGGAAGGGCGAATCGGTCATACTGGGATGGGCTCTTCTTCCTTTTCACAATAATCCTCACTTCCTGATCGGCGTTGGGGATTGGGGATTCGTTATTTACCTGACCTCCGATACCTTCCCTTCTTTGAACAGGTGCTTGTCCTGGTGCGTTTGCCAGTCAATCGTTTTAACATTCAGAACCGTCTTCATTTCTACTTAATACTTTTACTTTATTTTATTTTTACAATGGAGCCTTTACTTAATCACAAACAAAAATTCCTGAAGATACAATAAAAATATAAATGTAATTAAAACTTCGCCAGAAAATTTTAATCAAAAAATTTAATTCAATCAGGAATTTTAATTTCAATCGATAATATATGACTTTACTATTTTTTTTTTCGGTATTTTTGACAAAAATTATTTTATCCTTTTTTAGGATACTATTTTCAGTGTGTTTTTAAAAATACATATTTAATATTTTTTAACATTTCTCCAATTCTTATCTAATATAAATTCAATTATTACCCAATAATAGATTCCATTACTCTTTATTATAAATAATATGGTATCTTAAAATCAATTTTTTTTTCTCAGTTCTCAACTAAATGGTGCCATTATTATTATTGAATCAAAATTTAATTGAAATTTATCGATTAAGTAACAATTAAGTTTTGAAAATATTAAATTATTGCAATGACATTTGTAAAAAAAAAAAAAAAAAAAAAAAAAAAAAAACAAAATTTCTGCACAAAACGAAGAGTGAAAAACCGATTTTGAAATTCCATCTTTAAAAAATATGAAATTAGTGAAATTAAATAAAAGAGTTTAACAAATATTATAAAAGCAAATGTTGCGTGATGAATGACTTTGGGGACTTAATACGTCATTTCACACATGTATGTTTTATTAATTATGCAATAACTATTAGTCTTCAAAAATATTCAAATCTTTAAAATTTCAGATACTGAATCGTTAAAATTTCAGAAATGAGCTCTCCTCAGCAGGATCATAGAATGCCCTTATATTAATGTGCAGTTATATTAGATGGTTACGTTTACCAAGTGATCAGAATAATCATTTAATTGATTTCAATATTCCAAAAAATCAAATAGTTTTTATAAAAAATGAAACTATTTAACAAAATTTCAATATTTGGATACCATTTCATTCTTACATTATTCTATTAGATTTATTTCTTAAGCATTAAAATGGAAATTATTGTTATCCTTCTATACTATGTCCTTAACAGAGATGTTATCCTTCTATACTATGTCCTTAACAGAGATGTTATCCTTATATACTATGTCCTTAACAGAGATGTTATCCTTCTATACTATGTCCTTAACAGAGATGTTATCCTTCTATACTATGTCCTCAACAGAGATGTTATCCTTCTATACTATGTCCTCAACAGAGATGTTATCCTTCTATACTATGTCCTTAACAGAGATGTTATCATTATATACTATGTCTTTAACAGAGATGTTATCATTATATACTATGTCCTTAACAGAGATGTTATCCTTATATGCTATGTTCTTAACAGAGATGTTATCCTGATTAGAGATGTTAATTTGTTTTGTAAGATTTTGTTCGAGGACAAAGCTATAATTAATTAACTGCAAAAGTCAAATTATTTTCCGATTAAAAACAATGCAGAACGAATAGCAAAGTCCTCATTACACAATTTCCTTGGATGCTCCAGCTTTTAATTGCCAAACTAATAAATATCCATCCGACCAGTCAATACCGGACGGACAAGTCAACGCAATACACAACATTTAGGCGTAAATGTTCGCGTTGCGTGCTAAGCATTCCATCGGCACGACAAACAAAGACATCGATTCAGACGGGGGCTTCACGTATTTTTGCCAAGAATGGGATGCAGTAGTAAAAGTGAAGGTCAAAAATCGATATTCGGATAAGACAACACTTACGAAGCTGTTTCTCGATTCGAAATAATGGAATTCTTGCGGGCATTCGGTTGGGTCTTTGTCCCGGATGTGCAAATGAATGTAATGTAACTTTTAAAGTCAATTAAAGGAATTTGCTTTGAAGACAACGAACTATGAATCAGAAAAAGTCGATACAATGGACGGGCGAAAACGCGTTAAATTAAGTTCCTGAATGAGTCAAATCCTTGCCAAAGAAATAATTGAAAATATTTATTTTCGTAGTCGTGACGTGATCACCAATCGATGGATTTTGAGTATATGAATTACCTCACAAAACGGGATTGCAATCAGCTGCACAAAAAATCATTTCTCAAACAATAATTAATTATTTTGAAAAATGTAACATCCGAAGTGTCCTAATAAATGCCTTTATGAAAACACGAATCAAACAATATCGATGGATCTCGAGTTCATTATTGTTACTGTTCATTCATGGATTCGGAAAACCTCCGCGTTTCTGCGCATGCGTCAGGATGTGTTTATTTTGTCAAAATAGGGGGTGAGAGGAACGATGAAAATAGGAGATACATTTAACAATAAAGTGAACTCGGATTATTCGCGAACTTAGAAAGCGAAAGAATTGTGGATAACTCATAATATTGTGAGGAAAATATTCTAATTCAAAATAAAATACTTTAGAACAATTTTTATACTGAAAGAGGCCTAAACATTAAATTTTGATGAATAAATGGAAGATTACTGTTCTTAAGAATTGTAATTCTTTTTTTTTACACAAAATAACAGTAATTTTTTTAATGTTAAAACATTGTTCTCTTTTCATTTGTTATTGAATTTTTTATAACATTTTGAAATAAACAATGGTAGAATGAGAAATTAACAAATCTCGGTCACTTTCAATGATACGATATAAAATATTCTTAGTACTACTCCTAAAATACTTTTTGGTTACTTGAACTAGCAGTATAAGCACTCAATACGCAATTTTGAATTAAAATAGTACAGTTAGTATTGACACAATAATCTTATACAATTGGAGGGGGGGGGAAACTTAATAAAAAATATCTAATGGGGAGAAATACTAGATTAAAGAATGACGAAGAATTTTAGAAATGCGCTCATCCTTCCATAGAAGCGAAGTAGAATCGTCGAAAAATGTAATATCCGAATACTAAAACGAACAGTTAACTGTCTTACGCGCAAATGATTTGCAGCGCAAAAGGACCTGAGGTCCGTTGCACACAAGATTATTTATGACACACAATAATTAATTAATTTCATAAAATATAACATACAAGGAACAATTAATAATAGTGAATGCCTTTATGAAAAATCGAATCAACAAAAACGAGAAATTTCGAGTTTCCATTTTAAGTGTTTTAACTATATATGGTTTACAGTGCAAAAGAGATTGCAATCCATTGCACAAGAGACTACTTATCATGCAGTATTAATTAGCTTGGAAAAATGTAGTAACCGAGAAATCCTAATTGAATGTCGCTATGTAAAAACAAATCAACCACCATCATTGATAGATTTCAAGATGGCCACTACTAATTGCTTTGAAGCTTATATCCTCTTGTGCAAAATGTTCCATGAAAGACTATTTATCATGCAATAATTAATTTTGTAAAAATGCAACATCCGAAGAGTCCTATTTCAAAATATGTTAAGCGAAAACGTATCAACTGTCATTCCATCAGTTTTTACTATTGTAGATTACACTTAAATGTAGGCACTTTATTACTGAAATCGTACTACAAATACATACAATAAGTCTAATTATAATGCAATGATTAATTATGGGTGGGGGCATCATCTGAGCTTTTTTTCCAGGACCTTGTGAAAATTACCTTAAAATAGACATTAAAGAAATGGTTCCTTTCTGCAGAGAAACATCCAATTATTCAAGTAAAACATGTAGTTTGAATAATTTCGTTTACAGTTGCAGAAATGGAAGAAATAGAATACGAATCAGCCCTAAATCTTTCACTGAAGTGCATTCATTAAATATTGTAATCGAAATGCTTTCAATGCTGCTATTAAAGTAGCTAATTAAACTTTTCAATGCGTAATACTGTCCTTAGGGAATAACTATTCATTATTTTCTATGGTTATACTTAAAGAGAAAATTTCTATTTTAAACTTTATTTGGCATGGTTTAAAAGTCTTCTTTCAGAATTCAGAAGATTCATCGTTTCGATTCGAATTGCGGAATTTTAAAAAGTGAATAATTATACCCGAAGGCGTATTTCTAATTATTGAATTAGATTAAATTAATTAAATATTTCAGAAAGTACCAACAAAAAACTCATTTTTGCCTTATTAAAGAGATAAATGAATATCTAAAATGGAAATATTGATAAAATGGAATATTCATTATTTTTATACGGCATTCGAAATCATCGGAATTACTGTATTAATACAGAAAGAAGTCATTTATTTCTAGAAAGAAGAGTTTAAGTACTTCAGATTAAAAAAATTGGTCTTTTGATACGTTTGGACGTAAAATTTCGACAAAAAGACCACATTACTAAAATTTATTCGTGATTCCTTCTCGCTTTTTGAATCGCAATTTTCATATAATTCAAAAAAAAATTTTAATATAATTCAAAAAAAAAAGTCTAATGCCCCGAAATCCATCCATCTCAAGATCGAATTACCAAATACAATTAAAATTGCAAATTTCAACACGATATCAAAAGCGGAACTAAAAAATCCTCTAAGATCTGGTTTTAGATTTTTGGAATGGTGACTGGTTTCTGGATTGGAGAGCATGGTCGTTCTTTAGTTTATACCTCCTTTTTAAATTCAAATATAAATAAATGACGAAGTGTCAATAAAAATTCATAATGAACTCCTCTTTTATAGAGTTTATCTCAAATAAATATCTTGTTAATAATGTTGCAAGTTTAATGAGGCTGCGAACCTGCACTTCAAACTGCAAGCTCTCTTGGCAGGACTCCAGAACTCCCAGCTGCGTCTTGATTATGGATGTCACAGATTCTCATTACTCAAATATTTGGGTCATTTAATTTATGCAAACATGAACTTGTCTTTAGATTAGAATCCGGAAATGATAAAAAAAAACACGCCTTCACATAAAATTTTATTCAAAACTACTGGATCATAACGAAATTTGTTTATTGCAGTAGAGAAAATTATAATGCGGAATACCGTCATTAGGAGAACACTTCTTATTTTTCACTATATTAAATCTGAAGCAAAATGATTAAAAAACTTTTTTAGAATATATTGAGTTTCTTTGAAAATAGTCTTTCATAATGAAAATTACAGATTGCTTCTATCAAAGCAAATATGTTTCCTCGCTCAAGTTAAAAGTTTTTTTTAATTGCAGCCAGTCAAACCGTTATCATAGAACTAAGCCATATAAACAGGGATCAAATTAAGAGTCAAAGGTAACTTTTGGTTCAATAAAGAATTCATAAAATTTAGAATATTATAACGTAGCACAACACCACAGGGTAACTCAAAGCAGAATTCATTAAATTTAGTAAGGTGAAAAATATTCAAAGAAACTATTAAAACAAGGTCTGAACAATATTTGTAATTTATGAAAATTTGTATACATCTTTAAAAATTAAACTACTATGAAAAACATTCAAAGATACTTTTGAAATAATAAAAAACATAGCCTGAACAATAATTGCAACTTATGAAGATTCGTATGTAATTTTTCAGAATACATTTAAACCTAATTTTATCAATGGAATTAAAGTTTGCGTACACTAAAAATCTGAAAATAATAATATTGTGATGCAAGCAAAACCAGAATTAAAATTTTTTGCAACAGCATAAATCGCACTTGTGAACACTTAAAAAATATATACAGCCTCGGATAATTAAATAAGAAGTTCAGATAGACCTCGAAACCCACGATAAATTACGCCGGGCATTATATTTAAAACAGGATCCTTGTGTTTAATTTTAAAACTAGAGTGAATTAAAAGAGCTTCAGATGTTCTGATATTATATATTAATACTTGACCATAACTTGCTTTCTCAGTTTATAAATATGATGTTAAAATTAAATGTTAATTATATGACAAATTCAGTTAAGGGCGACGATGAATTTTCCAATCAAGATGCAAATGCCTGTTTCAATCAAAGTAAAAAATAAAAAATAAAGTAAAGCACAAGCGGCACATCAAAAATAAATTGAACGTAAGATACCGAATTCTTAACAATTTCGATTGAGATGAATTGCATAAATACTAAAATTATCCTCTCATATATTATAAAAAATAGTAACACTTGGCTATTTTTGGCGATGGTCGAAAAGGCGCTTTGTGCTTTCTTCCAGAGAAAGATTGCATTATCTAGTGAGGGGAGGGGGATCAGTGTCGACTTCCGGGTTAGAAGGTGATTTGTCTGGCTTGTTTTTTTCGTTTGCTATTGCTTCCTCGTATACGAAGTATGTAAAGAGAAAGTAACGTAAACGCCAAAAAATTCGGACTCGAGATTTTGATGAATCTCTATTTTTACAACAAATATTTTTTGGAATTATCTCTGTCTGTCAACACGGTAACTCGAAAACAAGCGAAAACTTTGAGCAAAATTACATAACATTTGTAAAATTTATGCCAAAGAAAGTTACAAGATTTTAGTTTAGTTTAATTATATCGATGTCCTGATTTAAATCCACACTAGGGATATTTTGGGACGGACCTCATAATTTTGAGCCGCGGTCATATGACGAGGACGACACCTCAGCTGGCACCTCCCTCTACACAGCACACCACACCAGCGGGAGGATGTTTGGTCCGGACGGATTTAACGTGCACCAGACCCTCTTACACCACGGTTCTTTGGTGAAATCGGGTCGCGAACATAAAACCCTTCAGTTCCGTTACCACCGGGCCACCGCGGCCCCTAGAAAGTTAGAAGAATTTTCTGTTAGAGCAAATCTGTTTGTCCGGTTGTCGGAGAACAAGTGTACACGATAACTATAAAATAAAAAGAATTCCATGGTTAAAATTTGGTTCACAGATATGACATCTAAAACGTATATATGTATCAAATTTGGAATCAAAGCAAGTCGAACAGTTGACCGTCAGTAGGTCGATACTTTCACAAACATGTAAATGCGATGAGCGATGACTCAACAGCGCAATGATTTAAATAAATGAAATTTGGCATGTCATTCCGTGATAACTATTGCATTTTTGTCATATTTTGATTTCAATTGATCTTACAGCCAAAAGAAATGTTTCGCCAAGATAATCGCCAAAGATTTGTACATTCATTCTTATCTACTGCTCGATGGCAGCAGTGGTTAATAAAGCACAAGTACCTTTACTATACTATGAAACAAACAACTCTCATATCCGAGACATTAAAAATAAAAGGGTTCAAGTTCTAGCCTCAAGGTCTACAATTTTGCGCGAGAATAGAAAGGGGAATAACACCTTTATTAGAGAAAGTCAAATGTATTGTATTTCAAGGAGATCACTTCTGCTAGTTTTGAAAGCGTTCTATATCTTGTAGATGACGTTAAGCACCAAATTCAAGAGCGTGCTATTTTTGTGTATGTGCAAATGGAATATACATTATACGCCAAGATTCTGGTGTTATCATTTTAAAAAGAAATAAACATCAATACATTTTTAATGAAGTCTATTTATAATGACTTCAACGATAAGCAATTTTTTTAATAATTGAGACTATCGCTAAAAATTTCTAAATAATTATGTTGCCATTCATTCTTATTTAAATTCGTTAGATACCATCACATTCTTAGCGCAGACGTTCACTTATCTTTAAACTTTGAATGATTCTCAGCATTTCAATTCTATCTTTTGCATCAGAAAATGTAAAGACAGCAGCACTTTACAACAAGAATAATAAAAATATATATATAATAAAACAACTAAATGAATATATAAAAAATAATTTTTAGATTTAAATTTGTGCAAATTAAGAAATATTTATCACGTTCTGCGTTGCTATTCCCAATAATAATTCTAATTCAAAAAATAGAACTTACGCTATGCATTGTTACTCAAACTGATGCTTCTCACTGAACAATGTATCACCCAGCTATTTAACGCAATTTTTGTCAACCTCGTCTATTATTTACTATTCATTTATTAAACATGAGTTTAATGCACCTTCGGCATTGATTTTTAAGTCACACGCTCTACTGAGAAAAGTTACCGTTGTCAGAAATTTTATCAGTATCCGGAAGTGATGCATTGTACCTAAAAGTTAATAATACACTTTAATGAATCACAAAAGGAAAGTGAGTTTAATTATTAAACAACAAGGATGATGAGGTTGGCATTGATCGATGAGTTGATATGAGAAGAGATTAATACTTTTGCTTCTTTGAAAGTTATATATTGATTTGAGAAAAAGTAAAAAATGTAACATTATTCCAGTCAAATGAAATAAAGGAATAAATGCACAAAATCTTTCAGAAAAAAAAATATTTATTATTCAGTTTTTAACTAAGAATGTTTATATTTTTCATATTGCTTAATTTTATATCATCTAATCCCAATATATGTAATTAATATATATAAAATCTTAATTGATTTGGAAAGTTGTTGTTTTTTTCAAAACAACCATTACTACTCTTACCATCCAAATAGATTTCTTTCTGAAGATTTCATTTAAATGATATTCTTATTTTCATGCTTCACGCAAATACAAAGCTTAATTATTTTGTCCCTTTTGGAAATACCATTAAAGATGGGTTTACACTCGGCCAGTTATAAGACGGTCAGTAAGACAACGCATGCGCAGAACTGATTTATGTTTCTAAAAATTTCAAAAATAGATTCAGGTATTCCATGCTTGTCTATAAATTGCCGTTTTGGAGCCTGAATTCTTCTTTTTCACAGCGTATTGTATTAAAACGATGGATATTTTACACGAAGAAACATGGTAAAATAAAAATAAAAAGGTCAGCATACCTAAATTTGGAAAACTATAGAAAAAAAATGGCAAATAAAATGATAAAAACACAACCTCGCATCAGAAAGAACAAAGGGCAATAAATGGCGGGATTAAGCTATGATAAGTGTTAAATTTTTTTCACGCCAAAAAAAAAAAAAATCGCCAAATTCTACAAACGCATGATCGCAGTAAAAAAAAAAAAAAAATACAGCGGCATGTTGTTGTCCCGTCAGGGCAAATACTTGTTATAGGTCGAAGAGCCATTTTCAGCTTTTCTACGCATGCGCAGCCTACTGACCGTCTAATAACTGGCCGAGTGTAAACCCACTTTTATTAATATAACAACGAATTCAGAACCCAAGCAATTCTCCTTCAGAAAAATCCATAGCTCATTCTACAAAGATGTGGCCCACAAAATCACTGGTTGTGGCTTTTTGTTGTAGAAAAGCAACTAGCAACTTTAATTTTCTTTTATATCAAATTTAACTAAAGAAGCTTGCCTATTCTTTTACAACCATAACACTTTTGAAGTGTCATTACCACCAGTCACCTGCATAGATAAAAACAGAAAAAAGTTCTCATTATATGTGCGAGCGTGACCATCTACGGTAAAGTTGTTGAGACAAAGATCAAACGAATGTGGGTAGTGGGGTGCACCTCTATTTATTTATGCTATGTTTAAGAGAATACCATAATCATTTAGGTGAAAAGATGGCCACGCACGTCGGGGTGTCTTCTTCACAGAATCTTCAATGATATGCTACACACATCAGCAGAAGATTGTCAAAAAAATAAAACTGATGTTCCCAATCCAGTTAACTGGTATTATTTGCCGGAACGCAGTTTACAGGAGCGCATTTTTAAGTCGGAAATTAATTCATTAAGAAGATCTAAATATTTTTCCGATTTCTATAAGATACCGGATACTTTGTGTGGCCTCATTACGAGTTACAGTGAATTGTTTTGGTACACGCATCTGTGAATTTCTTATCACCACAAGTGGTTAATATATTTTCCAGCATTCATTGCCGAAAAAGATAAAATAAGTTCCCCCGTGTTTCTATTGTAACCAACGGAAGTAGTCTCATCGGAATTGTCTCGCATATTCCCTAACAGAGGATTTCTGTTCAAATCTCGAGTTCGAGTTATTTAATGAATAATAGCTTCTCTTTGCATTATTTTGAAAGCGAGAAAGTTAAAATGACTTGCATCTGTGTATATTCCTCATCTACGATAATTTTTTTCACAAAATATTTAAATCATTAATAAAGAAGTTTTCAACTAACCAATTTTTATCTTTAAGAAATTAATTTTCGTGTGAAATGACTTTATCAATGATAATCAAGACCCTAGCAGTCAAATCGCTTGAATTATTATTTGAGAATACAAACTTCAGAATGTAAACCAGCATAACTATGCTTTTATATTTATAACCACGCAAATTGTGGCTTTATAATAATAACCCATAAAATGACATATGTAACAATGTTATGTCACTTGCTTTTTTGATAACTAATTAATTTATAAAATCTTATCCTTAAGAATTGCAAGCATTATACTATAAAAGATATTCTAAATACAAAATAGACAGACACAAAAAAAGAGTAGATAAAACAAAAACAAAAATACTTTAAATGATAAAATCGACAGTATGATGAAAAAAATACATAATACGTTATAACCAAAATGATTTTTAAATTGTTTAAATATTTAAATGGATAAGTTACGATGAAAAATAAGTTTCAACTAGCATGCGTTAAAAAAATTCCAAGAATTTATATGGTAATAAATCAAAAAAAAAAGAACTTCTTTCTAATATTTGAGAAAAAAATTCCGGAAGGCGAACTTTATTAATGAATTATTCAGAATTATCATTAATCACGCTTTAACGTAAGAAGTTTGACAACCTCGAAAGCCATTAAACAACCAAACTTGTTAATAAAGATTATAAGTCTCTTAATTTACAAGCGCAAGCTTAAATTTCACGATAAAATGGATTTTAATACTAAGATCTGCATATTTTAACTAAAAGAAATTAATCAAATATATTTAAACAGCATATGGTTAAACAACCGGATGAAAGATTAAAATTAATAAAAATACAAAATGTTAAATTGACATTTAAAAAAATTCCTCTCGGCAAGCTGGAAGGCAAAGGTAAATTCCTTTACATTTAAGATACTATTTGGTAACATAAAATGTTGATGTTAAAAACAGTCAAAATCAGGGTGTGGTAATCACTTTTCAACCCCTAACTTCTAAGATATTGCAGTTATCGAAAATCTTCAAGTACAAAAGTTGTTTGTCTTAATGAGGCGCTAATTTGACTAATTGGATTTAGTTTTCTGTCTTCTTCGCGTCCCTTAGATTGCGAGCTTGAATATCGTCGGTCGAAGATTTCCCGCGTGCTTGGTGGCTGACGCGCGTATAAATCTGTCGTGGTCACAAAGTCCTCCATGCCGAGAGTAATATCACTTGGGGTAAGTATTAGAGGTGATCGTTCTCTGATTCAGGTCTAAATTACGATCTGTGAAAGAAATGCGTGAATGAAGTCCGCCCCGTAAAAAGGGTTGTGACGTGTGTGTAGCTAAAGTCGTTCTCTTGGCCCTAGATGGCGCTACTATAGAAACAAGAGGCGCTCCCCCTCAGGCTTAAATCGGCTGTCTTCGAGCAGCGGGCTTGCCCATAGCAAGTGCCATAAGAAACAACAACAACAACAATTTTTCTGTCTTCAATATTAAGAAAGTTATAGCGAAATGAAAATTTCGACCCTACACCCGTTTCCAGCCCCTTTTTAGCTAGATGAGCCATCCGAGATTTTTACAATTATAACAACATATTCCAAGGACATTAAAATCCAAACAAAATTACTCTAATTATCCTGTTTATGAAATGACATGGGTAAAGCGTTACACAAAATTTTCAACGAAAGGTCGTTTTGGGTTCCAGGGACCATGATCAGTGAAGAGCTGAAGAAATTTTCCTGAAGTCTTGTCATAAGAACCATTGCATATATATAGTCTTCCTACAGGAGTCTACTTAAAAATAGTCTATTGTAGATGCTTTATCACAAATGTAGTACTATGTTAAATAGGAATGAAGCTTCAAGAATGTTCCGATGTAGGATAGTTACCATAATTGTCACATCGTATAGTATGAAAGTGTAAATTGTGTATGTCGTAGAAATTGCGCCAACAATGAAACTGTGCGATAGTGAAAATACCCTATTATTTATTTTTATACTGAATTAAGTGGAAATCATGTAATTAAAATGTCACAGTAAAAGAATGGACTATACTATCATTAACAGGATAATGAATAATTAGAATCTCGTCTTAAAATATCATCTAAAACTATTTTCGATTAAAACAACAATAACACATTATGAGTATATTTTAAATATGACATAGTGTGTAAAAGTCACATTTATAAAATATTAGAGGATGATCAACACAAGAATAATATTTAAATTTTTCGATCAAATTTAGAACGTTTTTTAATGTTAGAAAAATTGAGGAATTTTCTGAAAATATGCTTGAAAATAAGCTATTAGCTTTAAAATCATTAAGTCTTTTCTTCAACTATTATCTCGACTTAATTATTCATTTGACAGTTAAAGAATTATTTTTAAATCTGAGTGTAAAACGAAATCTCGTGAAAACTTAAGAAATTTAGCGAAAGATTGTTTTAAATCTCGTTACAGAAAAAAAATTGGAATAAAGATTAAGAGAGTACCGGAAGAAGTTTGACTAATTTTGAGGCCGTAGTAAAAGAATTCAAACAAAGAATTTCAATTCAGAATTCCTCAAATTAGAGCGATTTCAGAAAAAGGATAGTCGCGTACGGTTCTGTATGTTTCCTTCAACACGAAAGAAGAATCTTTGACAGCTGATTATTAAATTAGAATGACTCTTGATTGAATTGAAGAAATTCCTAGACAGATTCCGGATGTCAAGTTTAATTTTATCAATTTGCAGGTCCTTATGTTTGGCATTATTTCTCACGAGCTATAGGGCATTTGTCTTGAAATAAAAAATTTCATTCTGCAAAATTCATTTTGTGTGTGTGCCTGGTTTTGCTGTAAGCTCCCAGATTTGGGTTGCTTATGTCAAAGTAGAGTGACGCGTTCGCTTATAAAGAAGTATTTTGTTCCCGAATGACAGCGAGAATATACACCAATGAGGGAAATATTTAATGGATCATGGACCAAAATTTATCATCCAATAAAAAAAATTTCATAAATTATAAGTATAACATTATGTCTGAAGAATCTATCAGAAAATTAAAATAATTTTTTAAAAGAGAAATAAAGCAATTACAGACTCAAACCAGCGAGAGTGGTCACCCCAAACTATCTCGCATACACTCTAATAAATGTGATGTCCCAGAGAATGATCCGCAGAACATTGGAGTACAATAATTACAAAATATTAATTTTCGGTGTAAATTTAACATTGTTACTAAATCTATTGTGTCATCGTTGGTGAGTTTTGGTAAGTTAAATATTAGGCATGCCATTAATAATATATGAAAATCAAGTTTGTGTTTTAAACGCGCTTTTTCCCAACCGATTGAAACTAAAATTTGACGCAAAACTGCAATTGTAGTCACAAAATCCCACCGAATTTTACGTTTTTAAGTCATAAGTTGTTTGAGACCGAGTATACATATTTCTGAAAGTACAGACCAGGAATACAGAAAGCACAGATGGCCAACATCTTGTTGTATATGGTTCAAAATTTGATACGTGTTTACACTATAGATGTTAATAATGCGTATCAAATTTTATCTATTTAGTTCCCATTGTTTTGTAACTATCGTGTTAATTTATATTCGAACAGCCAGACAGACTGCCTCCCCTCGGATTTTGCTCAAAATTTGATAGAAATCAACAATAATAACCATGTACCAAATTTCATCTCTCTAGTCAAAGCTTTTTGATTTATCTTTGTCATAGACAGACGACGGACGAACATTTTGCAGAAAAGTGTCTTTCAAATTCAGGAAGGTTTAAATCGTGGGCATTCGTAGAAATCTTGAGTTTCAATTATTATATCTATTTATATATTAAATATATGAGAAAATAAAAAGACTGCTTTTCCCCCTAAATTCATAAAACAGATTTCTCTTTTGCATATGTAAGTTGTTGCCTCAAAACAGAACGTTAAAGTAGTAGTAAGAAGAAAACATTAAGGAATATTATAATTCCAAATTTAATTCTCAAAACAAGGGACAACAAATTTTCCTTTTTCATTATTTTTTATACAAAATACCATTTCACTTATATTTGCACTGCCAAAATAAATAACTGCAGAAAAAAATGTGAAATTAATTTTTTAATTAGGCAATCACTGATAAAAATTAAAAGTGGTACATTTGACGGAAAATATCGGCCAAATAGGCTTTATTCGCTAACTTGAAAGATGCACACACATAAACTATATATCCCGAAAAAATGCCATCCCAAAGTTGACCTTTCAGTAGACTATTTCAACAGATTCTCAGTAAGTACGCCTAAACCATAAAAATGAGATACGGGGGAGTTTTGAACTGACAAAACTGACCAAAGCTTCCTCAGATCGCGTCGAGTATCAAACCTCTGACAGAAAAAGGATATTCAACCTTGAATAAAATATCACACAGAACACGGCATAAAGGTATACTTTCAGGAGGTTTGATAACATTTCAAGAAAAATTTCTAAAAGGAAAAATAAAGAAGAAATATTGCATTTCTACTCATTCAAACATTTAATGACTCTATTTTGGCACGATCTCAGTCCGCCATTGGGATGCATTAAATAAAAGAGTATACACAGAAAAAAAAATTTATACAACCGCCAGCAAAGGAGCAAGGAGGATTTATATCGATATAACATCAGGATCAGGTTATATCCATAAATGTTTTTTTTTCTAATGTGGTAGTAGAATTCTTTAAATCACGGAAATAATAGGGTGCAGCTTAAAAGGGATCGGATAAAATATTTGGATAGTGTAATTTTTTGTATTAATTTCTGTTCTTATGGAAATAAAATTGAGAAGCTGAAGCTTTCTTTTCTATTATGATAAAAAAAACATAGAAACTACTTATTTAGCTTCCATTAGCCCCATATTTTCATCTATTTTCTGTACAAGTATGGCTTTCTCAGTTTGTTGAATCGACATTAGTCCACCTGATATACAATTGTTATTACAATAAAATAAAAACTTTCGAATGCTGGTTAGACGGTTAAAGCATGATTTAGGAAAATAAACAGAGGGTAAAAGGTGATGAATTCTATTTCCTGTTTACGTTCATAAATAGAATTATTTTAAAATAGACTGATGTGCATTTTAGCAGCAAATAGTTGCCAGATGGCTACTAAAATTTCTCCTCCTAGAGACAAACAAATGTGAACCAGTTTCCTCCGAGGGTTGTCTAAGAGAGCAAATTATTTCCATACATGAAAACTATATCAGGTGGATAAACATCAATTCAACAAACAGAAGCCATACTTCTTCTTTATTATGAGTCTTTGACTTGATGAATAAGTTAGCTATGTTAAATCAAAAGAAATTAGAACAACTAATAAGATCAACGATTGGTAAATAGGAATGATAAGATTTTAAGGAGATAAATGCTTATAAGCTGACCAATACGTAAACTGCGACATGCGAGAATTCGATATGCATGATAGAAAAAAAAACCATTTTAAAACACTTTACAGAGTAGATAGTTGGCGATTGAATTATACCAAATTTCGCATGTAATTACTTCTCGGCTGCTGGATAAAGAAAGAGAGGGGGGAGCTCCTCAAATATGTTTAATTGAGCATTAATTAAAATTGTTATATTTTCCCAAACAATTTCGTAGCATATAATTGCACAAAAGTCTCGTTTATAACAGTTTAAATTCAAAAAAAAAAAATTTTAAATTATGGTAGTTGACATTCTCCACAGATTTTTCTACATTTTTAATGATTTTTTTTTAAATATTTTGGAGAAAAATTTACAACACAAGTTCTATAGTCCTATTTGCAAAACTCATATATAAATTCAATCAGATGATATTACATATATCGTTGTACGAATAGATATATATTTTACCTGTTATAACCGCTAAGAATATATTTCAAAAATAAAATAAAGACGGATGGATCAAGCCTTAAAAATTAACATGCCGCAAAGTTCGGACAAGAGGTTCGAATCTGTAACATTAGTATACGAAGTATATAAGGAGAAAGTATTGAAATCGTACAAAAATTTGAATTCGACATTTTAACGAATCTCCACAATTCAGTCCTACGTCGTATCCAAAATTCGCATTTTTGGAATTATGTCTGTCTGTCAGTGAACATGATACTTCAAACGCTGAGAGCTAGCTAGACGAATGAAATTCGGCCTTTATACCAAATTTGCTTATTTCTATGTAATATTTGATTAATTTTACTTACAAAAAGTCTATTTGCTACCCGAGTGCTTTTGATCACAAAAATTATATTATTGTTGTTTCTAACGGCACTTGCCATGGACAAGCTGCCTGACGAAGTCAGCGATTTTAAACCGAGGATGCGTCTCTTGTTTTTTAGTAGCGCCAAGAGTACGTCTTAGGTACTCACGCATCATATTCGCTTGGACAATTCCTTTTTACAGGGGGGGGGGGGCACATTCACACATCTCACAGATAGAACAGATGAAGAACAACCATGCCTGAACCCGGACTCGAACCCAGAACGCTCAGATCACGGTGTAGACGCGCTACCCCTACGCCCGAACGCCGACCAAAAATTATAAAATGGAAAGGTAGGTAGAAAAACTTGATTCACAGGTTTTATATCTTAAATTTAGATATGTATCAAATTTCGAAACACATTCATCGGGGGGGGGGGTGACCGTCTGTCAGTCTGTACTTTCGTACGCATGCACAAACGCAATGATTTAACTAAATGAAATCTGATAAGTGAACTTTGTTATTAAAAAGTCTAGTTCTATGAAAGATTTCATTTCAATAAATAGAAAAGCGAATCCAAAATACATATTCTTTACAACACAACGAAAAAGAAAGCTCTCAATGTCGGAACTCTGAAAATCAGAATCTAAGCACTTGTTATGTTCATGGCCTTCCCTAGATCCACAATTTTATACGGGTGGAAAAGGAATAGCTTTTATTAGAAGGGAGGAAATGTGAGAAAGTAGCAGAAAGATCACGTCTGTAGGTTATTATTATTATTTTGAAGATTTATAAAGAGTCGTTAGAAAACATACACAATTCATTATTCTCGTCAGAAATATAAATCCCCGAACTATAAAAAGTTCTATTTTCCACATGTATATATATATAAAAAAGGATCTTCATTAGTCTTAAAACCAAGTCAATCACAAAATAGTTAAGACTACCACATTTCTGTTATCTAGGAATCCACCCTAATTTAGAGTTCGATTGATGATGCTAATGCGAGTGCTTCATTAAACATATACGTATATCATTAAGAACTGCTTATATGACGAAATTAAAAGAGATTAGCAAACTTTATGAAAACGCAATTAGTTCCTTCTAGCTCTGTGCCGCTTATCTCTCCCGCTCTATATCTGCGGATAGCTTGATTGGGATATTTGTTGGCAACGATTTCTTTCGGATCCCAGAAGATTAATAGCACCGGATGAGTGATTGAAGAATTATACTTATCTAAAAAGTTAGTAGTTCTTCTAACTTACTTCAATTTTTTACTGTTTCTTAATGGAAATAATTAGCCTTTGTATGTGATGAATTTACGATTCTTTTTGAAGTAAAGATATTTTTATATCGGAAATTCTATTGGGAAGCTATCCTCCTCCTTCTATTGCATTTGATTAACTTAAATTCTTTTGAAGTAACTTACGTTGAGTAGAAATCCATTAACTATTTTTATTTTAGTTGAAATAGATAAGAGTAATTTCTAAACGATGCAGAAAATAACAAAAGTACTAAAAAACTTATCTTTCACTAATGTTTCTGTAAATTAATGATAAAAACATTTAACAATACTAAGCTCTGATATTTCAAGTTTATTAATAAAGACTGTCGTTAAAATTTTACAAGCATTAATTAATCAAACAATATTTATCTCTTCCAGTTCATTACACCATTTTCGCAAATTTTTTATCCATTACTTTAATTTCAAACAAACATTTTTTTCTACTTTTTGTTTGCACTCAGACATGGATTTTTAAATAAATGAAAAAATTCGTACTCGTAAAAAATTTACACAAAAGCAGCTGCATTTGGCGACTTATTTGCTTTTCTGGAATATTGGCTATCTTGGCACTTGAACTATTAAAATAGAATTCATTTATTAAAAATTTCACTTTGATAAGACAGAAAAATGTGAATTTAATGTTATCAAACCACAAATTACTAAAGGTGAATTTACACTCGACCAGTTATAAAATTCCAATAAGTCACGCATGCGCAGAAAGAAGATAGCACATGCACTAAGTGAGCGCATATTAAGTTCTTCTTTCGACGGGACAAGTACTTGCTACAATACAGTTTCTGCGCATGCGTGGTCTTACTCTAGGTTTTGTAGTTCGCTGAGTGTAAACCCCGCCTTAACAGGCATGTTCATAGTCTGAAACCGAAGTACGAACTTTGATTCAAGATAAACAGACTAGCTCCTTCACATTATTAATGCATGTTTTAATACTTGATACGATATCAAATATTAAAACAATCTTAAAACATTTTAGCTGAAGAGAGACCATCAATTCGAATTTTTATCTTGGCACCTGGCTTGAAGACCCAGTTCGTGACAAAGTACAACGCAGCAAGCTCGGCTAGAAAAATTCAGTTATATTCAGTAGGCTGGAAAAATTCAATTACTTAGTTCACCTGAATAACTGAAGTGTGATGTGAGAAGTTCATGGTATTTCAAGATGCATACCGCGAATCTTCTGTTACCATCAGTCTCTTATCCGTCCGTATACATACTTTAATCAAAATTTTATAGTTTTTTTAATATAGAATTTTATAGATTTTATTTAGCTTGCATGTTTGCCCCTGATCTGCTGCAATCAAGATAGATGAATAGGATTATTTATTCTTCCCTATATGCCAAACATGAAATTTTGTGCAGAAGAAGAATTCCAATCAAGACAATCAAAGGTTTGTGACTGAAGGTCTGAAGAATTCTGCGATTTTAATTAGAAAGGTTTTTAAGATATTCTGAGGGGACTTAATCTGTTTCCAATGGGGGTCCAAATTTAGTATCATAGAGAAAAGAACTCTCCATTACGCTCGAATATCAAATTAAGGGTTATCGAATAAATTAATTTTGACTCCTTTTTTTTCTGAACTTACAGTATCTTTAATTTATGGACATGAGTGTATAATAACATTATTAATTATTTGTTTCCATTTTTTTAATACTGATTATTTTAACCATTTTTAATTTTATTTGTTATAATACGTTTTTGAAGATATACTTCGCCATATGATATAAGTTAAATTCATATTTAATTTCTTCGTTTCCAATTCTATTCAGTGTTTAGAATTACTGTGTTTTACATGAAAAAGTCAATTGGAATATTTTAAAAGATTCTTCTTACAACAACTAAGAAACAAAAACTGAAATTTTAGTATAGAGATAAACAATCCCTTATCAATCCCCTGTCTTTATCGAAAAAGGACGATACCATCTGATCGTCCCAAAAGAGCATTGTCACTATATTTCGGCAGACGTGCAGTATCTTTCTTTCAGTGAAAAACGTGACATTCAAGTGCGTGAGACTGTCAACATGGCGGCTTTTTCAAAAGTTTTCTACTCTTTTTATTCCAGTGTTTATCTGAGTTCCAGAGCATCAAAAGATAAACGTTAGGGGGAGCTGGACGATAAAACTGCTGACATTCGACGGAAACGTTTTCTTTGGAACAGAGCTTCTGAGATCATTATCTGCGACGTTGAGGGCGGATTTACTTTTTTAAAGTGTTCAGAAAAAATTCTTTTGCTTTTTTGTATGCCATGTGTATAAAAGAAAAGGATTGCAGTAGCTAAAATTTAGACTCGGATATGTTGAACATACACGTTTCCTAGTGTCCAAAAAAAGCATTTTCTAAGTCTTATCTTTTATGGATGTCCGTTCGTGTCTTTGTAAATATGTTAAATCCACAAAGAAATAAAATCGATAAAATGAAATGCAAGATCTTTACATTAAAATTGTAGATTTGTACTAACATTTTTTATAAATCTACATATCAGAAAATTACACAAGTCGGCAAACATGCAATAATTTAAAATAAAAGGAAAGTACGGTACCCTAAACGAATGAAATTTGGTATGTACTTTTTGCTTTCAGTTCTGTATCAGACTTTAGATAACGTATGCCAGTAGACTGACTGTCTATATATGAGTATATGAATGCCATAAATGAAAACTACTGCACACTAGAAGTGTGAATTTTAGTAAATGAATTTTACACCAAAAATGATCTATATCCAATTTTGAAACATCTGGATTAACGGGTAGATTATTATTTGTGCTTGTATGTTCGAATACTAACTCAGAAATAAAAACTAGATGAATGAACCGTCGTATGTGATCTTGATATTCAAACTGCAGATGTATGTCAAATTTTGAATGGATACAATCAATAAAAAGGTGGTGGGTTTCATTATACAAAAAATTAACGCATCATATTATTTAAATATACCATGAAAGTCAAGCAGATAAAACTTGTAGATTTCTATGAAATTTATATTCTTTTAAAGAATTGACAAACGTTGTAATTAATTGATTGAATTACAATCAAATTGACAGTAGGTTTCTATTAATTTTTATCAAATTCTATTCAAAGGGAGAGATCCACTGTCCTATCCAAAGTTCACAATTTTATGGCGTGAAAGGGGATAACATTTTTATTTGAGAAGGATCGAGAAGGTTTTGAAGAAACCACTCCTCCTGGTTAACATATACAGTAGACATCAACAATCCAACTGCCAACTATATTAATTTTATCATCATAGTAGCATTTTGGGTGAAAAACGGGAAAAGTACCAAAGTTGGAGAAATAAAAATGGGAATGAAATCAGTGGCTTTCACGCGCCCACTCCCTACTAAGAAATATCATTTTTAAGTGGAAATGATGAATCTCTGCACAGGTGTAACGACTCATTCATTCCATATTTCGTTTTCTCTATTTTTCTTGAAGCTGTATATTATCCATTTGTGCTACCATTTTTCTGTATTATTTTACATTTGGTTACTTAGTTGTTGTATAAATCTTAAAGAATTTACATCTTTTTATATGCTTTCGATTAAGTTAATTAAATTAATAGAAGTGTCGAGGGTTTTTTCCCTAAACCTCACGTTTTATTAAGTTGTATCTAAGCATTCGAAATGCCCTTTATGTAACATACATAAATCTATATCAAATTTCAATTAATTAAAAAAAATGGCATCCAGAATCCATATTCGACTTTTTTAGTACTTTTGTATTAATCGCATGTCACCGATTAATCGACAAGAAAGCTAAATTCAACAAACATTAGATACACGCTAAAGATCTATCTTTCGTAACTATTGTTCGCCAATGATATGCAGTTAATACACATCAGTTTTCTTTATTATATTACGAAGTATATATCTTTCAAATATGAAAATAAAAATCTGAACACTAGTGGCCTTTACGAAGTTCACAATTTTATGCAGCGAAGGAGGCACTCTCGCTGGTTCGACACGAGTAATAAAAAAAAAAATTTCAAGTTTTCGTTTCTGAACAATTTTGCCAATTCATCAAACACGATATCCGGCGTACAGGGTATCCTCCTTTTCCGCTCAGTGCCTATTTTTACAAGATTATCAGTTTTTTTATTGCCCCCAAATATCCTTTTATCCAATATAATTATATGAATTTTTCATATTTACCTATATTAGCAACTTTTTTATAATTGCTCAGGTTACCGTTCTTTTATCAATAGCCGAGACCAACGACATTGCTAATGTTCTATAATTGATAATAAATCTCAATTTTTTAAGTTTTAACTTAATAGTACAATAGATTATCGCATGAAATTCATATACTTCAGCTATACGTATACAGATTATAAACAACTTTAACATTGTCGTCGTAATAAATAAATGCACAACCAGCTCTATTTCTAATCTTCGAGGCATTGATAAATATGTATTAACCGTTCTTATTTATTAGGATGACAAGCCATAATACTTTGTAATCGTAAGCGTACTATATATTGATCTGCATACTAGAATCAGCAAGAAACCGTTTTAAATCGGTTAGTTAAAGTTTTAATGCACGTCTAATTTCAGTACAGCAATTCTACTATATTACAACTGTAAAATGGTACAAATTCAGAGTCAAAGTTTCTTCAGATATATACTTCGAAAATTTTCTTCAAGGAAATTCTTCTAAAAAATCTGCGAATATTATTTGTAGTGGGGAACTATATTCAAATCAGATCTTATTATAAGCACATATGTATGAAGATGTGTCTAATTTACGAAAAAAAAACCTACAGAGAGAAAATTAAAGAAAATTTGTATCAGTAGAAAGCAAAAATTCATTAATCTCCGGTGAACCATTTTCTTTTTTTAAAACAAATATATGATAAATATAAAAAGATAGTTTGCATGAAAAGAATTAAAAATTTAGAAAAAGTTATGAAAGCAGCATAAAATGTGAAAGAAAATGGCTCAATAGATTTTCTAACGAAATGTAAAACGATATTAAAAGAATTACTGCAAAAAAAAAAAAAAGAATAAATTCACTGATCAATAAAATCTGCAGCAAAAAAGACACATTGTAAAGTGATTTCTTCAAATCTTTCAAAACATTATTTTATTTATACTTTTTAATTCAGCATATATAAATTACAAAAACAATTGCTCTATAGCTGTAACAGATGGTGACCTTGCAAGCGTTGCTTAGAAAAACAAGTTTATCACCTTTCGTATCTGTAGAAATTGTTTCACCTTCTGCTTAGTATGTATGCGGGAAAAACAATTTTACAAAAGGAAACATCTGGCTTTCGATTGGAATTTCGATTACTTTAAAGGGAGAAGGGGAAGAAAAAAACAGGGAAAAAAATCAAATGAAAAATTAGACGATATGTATTCTGCTTAACAAAGTTTATGTGATTATGAATTTCATCCTATTAGTTTTTCTTTCACTTTTTATGTTATTCCCATAAAAAAAAATAATGCGTTGCAGAAAACGTTTGCAATAATTTGCTATTAATTTCAACAAATAAAGCATCTAAAACTTCACAAAATCAAAATAAAATAAAGATATTAAAGGAAATTTTTAAATCATCATTTGATTAAAAAATTGGTGACATCTTCAAAAGGGCAACGCCTTGGTGCCGATGAAGCTTCGAAAGGGCAAACTTGGAAAATGGAGATTCAATTTTAACTAATAAATTATTTAATTTCAAATTTGAATGTACAGTAAAAGAAAAAATATAACAAATGTAGTGGAGTTACAAAAAAAATAATTCAACAATAACAGCGACATGAAAA
This sequence comes from Argiope aurantia, assembly GCA_026543865.1. Lineage (NCBI taxonomy): Eukaryota > Metazoa > Arthropoda > Arachnida > Araneae > Araneidae > Argiope > Argiope aurantia. The sequence continues at coordinate 1,291,556 of JAPMOR010007077.1, forward strand.
TTGTTACTTTCATAATCACAAAATTGAAAAAAAGAATGTCTCCTTTTTAGCTTCGCTTAAAAAATAAAATCTGAAAAATAAATTTCGATTCAAAGGTATTATTTAATTACGAATTCCACTGAAAAACAGACTATTAAATTTATCAGATTGTTAATACAATATAACAATCCATTTTCGATTCTAATTTTGTCACTAAAACTCTTGCAAGTTGGAATTTGCACTTGCCAGCTTCATTTTTTTTTCATTATTTTCAATTAGCCGTCTTTGACGACCAGTAGGTTTCCCGAAATTAGTAGTTTTATTTCATTTCAATTCAATCTCTTCTGAAAAACAATGTTCATGACTCCTTCAACGTATTTTTAAATATCGAATTATAACAGACATTAAAGTAGTGATATTCAAAAATCTTACTCTTGTACTGTTTATTGTGTACATAATCATTCCTAAAGAAGTCCAGTCCCATGACTTCATATTCCATAGAAAGTTTTAATATTTGAGTAATCTATTTAAAATCACACATTTTCTTTTGCGGAAATGTAATAGATTCCTCGTGTAAACAACACGAATATTTAGCAAAATAATTCTTTCCCAGCTTTCAACAATGATAAAAAATCATGCAATTAAATATATGACAAAACAATGAGTTGAATTTCATTGCAACATGCAAAATATGATATTAAGAATTTGTAGGAATTAAAAAAATTACCAAATAGTTAAATTGGTACGCCTTAAAATATTTTTTTAATTACTTTTGGAAGGAATTACTTTTGTGCAATAATATTTCCAAAAATCATCGCGAAAAAAACTATAAAAGCTCGCTTAAGTTTTAATTAAAATTATAGTTGAAATTTCAAAAAACAACAATTTCACACATGCCTACATTCCAAGGTATTTTTGTGCCAAATTAGGCAATTCTAGGTATGCGTTCTGCCCTGTATAACGTCAACACGTACACAAAATCTCACTTATTACTATTAAACATAAAGTTCTATCTCAGGAAATTTTGGTATTTTTAATAACAAACTCCAGAAATTTACAACCTGCATTTATCATGCATGAACGAACTTAATTTTTATACTTTCATACTTAATTTTAAAAGATTTATGATTAATTTAAGCACATAAATTTACAAGATGTATTAATCGTGTATCAACATAATGCAATGATTGCATACTTCAATTTAATAGATTGATAAGGAACGTCGGCACAGAAATTTAGAAAATGCATTAATTATGCCCCAATGTCATGTAATAATTTCATACTTAATTTTAACAGATTAATTCTAAACTAAAAAAGAAATAGCATTTTCTATTGAAAGGAAATGCTCATAAATCATAATGAAGGTATCTCATCTGTAATTCTTAAATGCCATTAGGTGATGACCCAGTGATAGATCATAGATACATATCATTACTTCAATGAAGAAAGATGTGTTTTGGTACATCATTGCTTTCATGAGCTTCAAATAAAACAATTTTAAAATTAACATTTACAATACACAGCCATCAGTATTAAGATAATAATAAAATTATGTGCCATACGAGTGTAGCGTCAAAAATGCTGAAGAAGGTATCCGTTACAAGTATATATCGATGGATGAAAGCAGTAAAAATTTGATTCACTTCAATAAGGGTATTAATAATAGAATTTAAGATCGTAAGCTTGGTGAGGATAAAAATAAAAGTATTAGAGAGAAGCAATAAAATACAAAACAATATATTAATTAAAAAATTAATCGCCACGCGAAGCAAATATGTCTCGTAAGTAGTACATTTGTTAGGGCCACATGAATCGCATATGCAACATTTGTTTACATGTATAATTAGTCAGTAGTTGCCTTTGTTCAAGAAAGTCCAAACAATATTTTATAATGTAATAATTAACTTCATAAAAAAGACTAAAGCAATAAGATGAAGAAAAAACATAATCAACATATGTCTGCTACGGAGAAATGAAGAACGAATAAAAATTTGTTACCTTTTAATCAATTTTTCTCTGGATTTATCTTTAAAATATTTAATGGAAGTTTCTTTAATATATATTTTCAAATATAAAATATATAAAGATGTTGCTTTTACATTTATTTATAAGAAATGGAATATTTGTAAATTTAGAGCTCGTAGAAAAAATACAAAATTGAATCCAATACACTTATTTATTAGCTAATGCATAAAAATATGTAAACTACCATTGCATAATGCATAAAAATATGAAAACTTCCAAATAACCCATAATTCAGTTTAGTTTAGTTGGTTATATTAACGTCCCGTTTTAAAGCAACACTAGGGCTATTTTGAGACGGACCTCGTAATTCTGAACCGAGGTCAGATGACGAGGATGATATCTGAGCTGGCATCCCCTCTCCAAACTTCCGTACTATACCAGCGAGAGGATGGTTGGTACCGGCGGATTAAATGTGCTACGTGTATTTGCATGTATAATTAGTCAGTTTTTACTCATGTTTTAGAAGGACCGAACAGTATTTTCGTTAGGACAATTAGCATGAAGAAAAAGA
>JAPMOR010007077.1:1294080-1320876 GCA_026543865.1 Argiope aurantia
AGGACCGAACAGTATTTTCGTTAGGACAATTAGCATGAAGAAAAAGACTAAAGCAAAAAGATGAGGACCAAACATAAACAATACTTGTTTGTGACGGAGAAATGCAGAATGAATAAAAATTTATCACATTTTGATTAATTTAACTTTGGATTTGCCATTAATATTTCATGGAAGTTTCTTTAATATTTATTTTTAAATCCAAAATATTAAAAAAAAAAAAAAGTTGCTTTCACATATATTTATGAGAAATGGCATATTTTTAAATTCAGAGCTCGTAAAAAGAATACAAAATCGAATCAAAAATACTTGTTTATCAGCTAACGCATATAAATAAGTAAACTACTATTGCTGAAAGAAAACCGCCAAATCACTCCACAATTCAGCCCTGTTTATACAGCTTAATTCTGTGGTAACGGGATGACTAGCTGTAATTAAATAACTAAATAAAATCCCACCACAACTGGACAACAATGTTTTTTAATACATTATTTTTATAAAAACAAATATTATTAAATAATCTTTCAAAAATTCGGTTTCAGTTGAAATTAGAGTGATTTTCAGTAAAAGAACATAATTATGAAAAAGCATAAAAAATTTATCAAAAGATAGATATCAAAGATACCTAGATATCAAAAGTAAGGAAAATCTTCATTGCAAAAAAACAGACAACCAGCTTGTAAGCTCACTACTTTAAGCATTTCCCTATAATGGGAATTCACAACGACATATTTTAGCTATTTTTCTCACTTTCTTAAATTTACCCTTCAGAGAATATTCAAAAGAATATCTTCCACAATTTTTATCGGCTTCTCACACTAATTTACAAGAAGAGCCCCAGATGCTGTCAGCAAAATTCAGTTATTCCTTTTCATCCCTCTTGAGAAATATTTAAGAGAATCTAGGGCCTTAAAATAAAAAGAAATGGCAGCAGAGTTATAAATGACGAGAAATGAGTTTAAGGAAGGGAATTGACACATTTTATCGATACTACCATTATTTCTCAGATTTCTGGACAAAAGCTCACGATTATTCTTGGGAATTGGGTACTTTCAAACGATTCAATGGTTGTAATCCAATGAAACAATCACAATGAATAATGTTTTATAACAAAATTGACTTTGCGAATTAGTTCGAAAATAAGAATATTTTCCAATTAGATACGCGCAATTAACAAGAGAAATTGGCAGCTTGTCATTATATAATATATTCTTATCAATTTTTAAAAAGAATTATCCGTTTGAAAGATATTAATGTTTAGAGGATCTACAAAAGAAAGAAAATGATGTAGCAAACAATGGGACATCATATTATTCAATATGAAACCCTATATGCTTTTGATTCAATTTAAGTAAAATTTGTTTTTTAAATAGTCGTCTTTAAAGTAGAACTGGTATTTTTACTTTCTTACATACGCAGTATAGAGAAAGTATAGTAATCATCAAAAAATTCTCTATACGATGTACACGAAAAAGTAAAAAGAAATATTCAAAACAAATATTAGTTTTTCCCTTCTTTTACAAAATTTGTTTCATGTTGTTGTAGCTTTGGTTCCGCCTGCATTTATCTTGTCACAGGTAATACCGTCACGGCTCTGCTTGTGCTCTATATTAAAAAGAGCAAAATATGTATCATCAGAGGCTTATATACATGGTAAAAAGAGCAATGAATATTTAAGTAGTATTACGGAATATTTGTACACATTTAGACAGAAAACCCCATTACAAATATTTCCATTATAATGTCACAGTTTCATTAATATTACTTGCAAAAGAATTTCATTTTTTCCCTCTTAAATTCCTCACGGATCACTAATTTCAATGAAAATTCCGACATAACTCCACACTGACTAACAGAATTTTTGTTTCTTTTCTGTTTCTTCGAACATACTGAAGCATGAAGATGACACGCTTCTGCAGTAAAGAAGACGAAACTATACCAAAATGGAAAGAAGGGGGAAAAAAACCAAGAATGTAACAAATGGAATACCATTATGAACGACTGCGAAATAAATTATCTTCTCCCTGCGGTATCTGCAGACGATTCTTTTCGCCTGCGTCACACATTCGATACCTGCGTCTTGATAACACAAAGGAATGATACGGAACTGAACCAACCGCCTTGCAGACACGCCGAAAATGGAAGAGTAATTGGAATTACAACAATGAAAAAGAAGCATCTCTCGGAATCTTTATTTGTTCCATCCCGGGAGAATACGTAAGGCATTGTTCTGTGAAAAAGAAGAAAGAAAAAGAAGAGAAATATTTTTAAAAGAGAAATTATGCATTTTCGCTTACTGATGAGCCGGAACGCAGAGGCTTTTATTTGTGTGTTTTTCCTATCTTTGAATATGTAATAGTATGAATGCATGAAAGCTTTCTTTTTCAAATTGCTTTTTTATATCCACTGAAAAGTTATTTTATAATTTATTCGTGCTTTGAAACATTTTTGTCTAGTTGATATGCTTCTTCGTAACAATAGAAAAATTAGATTAGCAAAACTTTTAAAGCTTTGTGTATTGACTTTAAAAAAACTGCAGCTATGAGAAAAATAAAGGAAAAAAGTATTTATCAATAATTTATATTTTGAAAATTATACAAATTGGAGATTATCGTCATAATGAATTTTAAACTTTTATTTAATTTGATTTGTTTCATATTTGCAAAGAAAAAATTTGGTAATCGATTATTTTTTTTTAAATATTTTGTTTCAGTTTTGAAATTTTGCACATTTATGCATGCATATTACCAATACACTATTTAGAAATTTTCATATCTTTAAAACAATTATTAATTTTGATCAACATAATTATATTTTAATTAATTCCGGGAGGTGCCATCTGGTAATAAGGGATAAAAACTAATATCAAGATTCCATAATATTTTTAATCAGAAATTATAAATTAAAAACAAAAATAATTTTTTAAAATTCTGTTTTTTAGAATAATGAAAAAAATTGCTGTTAAAACTATTTTTATTAAATGTATTGCTTACATACAAAGTAAACTAATTGAACAAATTAATATGAATGTATACAAATCAAATGCGCATAATCAATTTTATTTTGGAATTGTAAGAGCGGGAAAAGGACATGACATCAACATCAACAACGTGAGTTAAAATGTAGTGAAATTGCATACATGCGCAGTTAAGTTAGTCAATTCACTGTCGGTCTCGAGAATTGATTTCAAAGCTCCATGACGGCAGAAAACAAATTTTCAATTAAAGGAATAAAAGATCACATGATACATTTCAATAATTATTGAGAAATAAAATGAATGTAGAATACAAGGCACATAGTTAAAAATATTAATCGTACTTAAAACCAAATATCGACTTAACCCTTAAATATATAACTAAGTAGATCTGCATCGGATTTTTAAAACCTCGTATCTCTATATGTTGCAACCGATGCATAGTGTTTTTATTTGATTTTAATTTTACCAAAACTATTTTATCCTTTACGAATGCAACTAGAATCTTTGACAGTCTATTTTTTTATCTGTGACTATTTTCATTGTTAGCACGTTATCTGAGTACAATTTTATTTCAGTGGATGCTACGCAATATTCTTTTATGTTTAAATATAAAAAAAATAATTTTTCATGTTTTGCAATGCAATGAAATGTATTATTTAAATTTGAAATATTATATTATTGCACGCAGTAGATTTGTAGAATTCAAGAAATGATTGCTCATGATAATGCAGAAATGCATCAAAATGTTTTTTTAATTACTTGAATTTTTTTATGCTATAGATAAATAAGTATTTTTTACTTTAGCGTCAGTAAACGGAAAGTAGAAGTAAAATTACATTTTTCATACATATACACAGAGAAATATTAATTCATTGAGTGAAACTGAAATAAAAAACACGAAGAACACTAAAGGGGGATTTATTACCACCTGATTTAATCTCGAGATTATTTACAATACCCATCTTACAGATAAAAATGAAATATGTAATTTCGTAGTGAAATTCATTATTCAATTATTCTACTCACAGTATAATAAATTTCTGAATTACAGAAGAGTATTTGTTTTTATCATGTTTTACGAAACATGACACAACAATAAAAAAGCACTTTGATCAGATCTTCAATTTTTTTTTCAATGCGATTGAAACGTTGAATAAATGGTTTCAATTTAAGATTCCTTCATAAATTATCGGTGCACTGATATCATGTATACACTGAAATAACAAAAAAACAACATTTAAAAAAATCAAATTCACCGTACCTTTATTCAATATTTTCTCTAATCATAGTTGAATTAAGAAAGCTAACTATGGCGAATAGTCTATTTGCCACATATATCTCATGAATTGGGAATTAGTTCAATAACTCATTAGGATAATTTACTCAACTTTAATTGCTAGTGTTTTTTTTTTTTTTTGAAATTTCAAATTTTAATCTTGCAGGGGTCTCTTTCTTAAAAGCATCGTTAGCCTAAGTGTCTATTTTTTTCATCAGTTTGTTCAAAATATATTATTTCAAACTTGGTGACGTCTATCTGGAGTGGGACTTTTTTTAACTGAACATTAAATGCTTTGCAGAAATAAATTATTAAAACTGCTACTCGCCATTAGCTAGAGAATTTCAAGACTTTAAATGTTATTCTTATGATAACCTAAAATAAAAGACAAGCCATTAAACGAAACATGAGATGGCTTTCTGCAGGAGGAGTAAGAACATGACTGGTTAGTGTCTTGAGGTATTCACCCTCAGTTTCTGTTTAATTGTTACGGCGGCATTCATTCAATTTACCAGGATGCTTTAAATATAAAACTGTCTAAATTGAAGATTCCTTTATTAGTACATATTTTTTCAGGATAAATTTGAAAAACAGCTTTTTTTGTACACATTATACAAATTTTTGAGATCCAATTTAGATCACGTTTGGACAATTCGTCTTTTATTATGATACAGTACAGTGAATTAAATATAATGAAATCATCTGATGCCCGAAATCTTTTTACACGTGCAATTCTTTCTTGTCTGCTTTCTTAACCACAAGTGAAAGATGCTTCCAGTTGTTACATGAAGATTAAACTTTTATTTTAGTTCAGTTACATTAACAACACTTGTTAAAGGCCATCAAGAATCGAACACGCACAAGTCATGCGGGCAAATTATTGCCAAATGTACTCAACACGATAAAAGATGAAATATGTTGAAAATAAGAAAAAATATTTTTCTTTGTCCTGAGTTTACGATTACTCCTTTGGGAGCCGGACCTCGAAACTTTGCTCCTTCATCCTCCTTCTTTTGGCGGCCTATTATTGATGTCACAGAAAGGCTAAGGAACTTTAAAGCAGAATTTACAATCTCTAAATGCAATTAAATGAAGATAAAAATATCGGAGCTAGCGATCTTCCCTGATACCAGCATAATGTCATTCTATTAGCACAGTGTAAACATTTCACCTACGCCAAATCGGAGTATACGGTAGATCTTCTAAAAAATTGGATATGAAATACAGGATTTGATGGTTCCTAACTCTTTTCTGTTTAAAGAAATAAAATATTGAGGGAAATGTGAAAATATAACAGCACTTTTTCTCGCAAACCTTCAAACAGGTAGTTGATTAAATCGGCATGCTCTAAGAATAATAAATTTCATTCCAGAAATTTATTTTCTTGAATATAAATAAGATGTAAATAAGAGCATTTTATATCGGAAACCAAGCATACACCATCATTTATTTCAAGAAGAAATTAGAATTTCAATCACAGTTAGCCAAAGCGAAATTTGACAAGTTTGTTGTATACAAAAATAACTTTGGAAATTCACCCATCAAAGTGCGCCAAAACTAAAAAAGAAAAATCTAAAAGTCGTACAACTTTTTTTCTCCTTTAACCAATATCTTCCAGAGCAGTTAAAAGCAAAAGTACTAAAATTCTTTATCTTCGTCAAAGTACTTTGGTGCTTTTCAAAATGATCCGTTAAGGCCTTTCAAAGTAAGGATTAACGGTGACTTGAGGTAAAAAGAAAGGGAATAAAAGACTGAAAGCCTTTGGACATTAAAAAAACGACATTTGCTCAATTCCACAGACTTATTTAGTTCCGCGAGTCAAAAAAATTGATGCTCCAGCAAAAAACAAGGTAAAGACATACTTTAAACGATTTTTTAGCATTTTTTTTAATCAGTTTTGGAATATTTTTGGCTTTTAAACCAAAAGATTTTTTTGAAAGAATTTTTACAAATTTCTTAAAATACTATAATAGATATATTTTAGGAGATAAAACACAATTTGTAATATTTATTAATTTATGCAAGTAGACGCAAAAATAGGAAATCTCTATATAGCGACCAGCCTACCTTCGATCCAAACTTAATTAGCTAACTCGAAGAAAAAATTATGCAAAGGAAGCATTCAATTCTTCTATAAGTAATTATCCTAAATTAAAAAGTTAATTCTTTTTCGATTTGTAGTTATAGAGTAATAGGCAATAATATAATCAGTTTCGCCCACAGTCGTTTAATTAACGATTTTATTTATTCATTTCTCCCACAGTTGAAACATACGGTTAATTTTCTTGCCAATTTGCCAATAAATAAAGATACAATACTTCTCTACATTGGTAAAGATAAATAAAAATATGCTTGGGCAATGTTCAGAGACGACTGCAGCGAAAATAGCTTCTAGCTCTAAGTTTACAGACAAAAACTGCACGAATCTCCCACCAAAGTGAAAAACGCCATATACCCCTCTCTCCACACTGGAAAGGGATGATAGATTTCAATTTAATTTCCAGGTGTTTTTTTATTGTATGTACTTTTTCCAAGCCCTCCACTCCTCTTAATAATAGGCCCGTTAAAGTAAGAGATTTTATTGTACGGGTGGTCATCACTGCCAGTCAGAGAAAATTGGATGTTCCAAGGATTATTTTAACAACATCTATGGACCAAACATTCTGTGCCAAGCAGAAGTAGTTCTCGAGATGAGGTGATTGCTGAGTTATGTTTTTTTATTATTATTATTTTTGTATTTTTTTAATAATAAGTTATTTTACTTTTCTTATAAAAAATTTATAAATTTTTTGTTCATGCTAATTTTTTAAAATTTAATCTAAGCGGGGATTTTAGTAAACCAAACTAAACTCAAAAAAAACAGCTGACGCGCTAAATAGCCGTTTGATGTTTAACAAATTTCATTACGAAAAAAAAAGTGATGGAATTCAAACATATTATCTCGTTCCATAAAGTTTTACTACTCATATAAAACTGCCACACGAAAGAGCTTTCTCATCAATAGACACTAGAAAAACAACTGGTTGCATATCCTGGCTCATTTTAACAGTGAGTATAGTTGCTCAATTGATATTGTTATGAATTTATAATACAACTTCTCTGCACAGGGAAGTATTTTAGTAAGGAAGATAATTTTGCAGATATAATGACAGATGGTGAATAGAAGCCGAGTAAGCGATTCCAAGTAAGCGGTTACAAATTTGGTGACTGTTTTACCGACTTGGCGACGGATTTGGCAACTTTGGTGACAAAATGAAGGGCCAGAAATAATCTTAGGGATAACATCATTAGGGCCCGATTTCCAGCCATTATTATGGAAGCTATGTTACTGAAGCTGAAAAACGCCGAAAGAAAAAATTGATATTAGTCAGTATTGAATCAGTAACAGAGCAATAAATGAAAGAGTCGAGAGAGATGAGTAATTGAGCGAAATCTCTCTCCTATGAGTCTCTCTCAGCGCTTTGTGCTATTGCAAATGTTTAATAGCGATCAGCTGCTTGCGTGTTTTATTGTAAAATAAAACGATTTTATCAATCATTATTGAACCTATTGGACCTTTTAACAGTACAATCCATGGAATTATTTGGATTTTTCCCTGACAATATTAACAATGCATTTAATAGACTGTGTGGCTCTAGATGATAATTTTGAATAAAACACGGATTTTTTTTGTTTGTTTAATTATATGAACATTTGTGACATTTTAATTCTTGTTTTTGCTTTTTTTTTGGTAAGCAAATTCCTGTTTTTGATATTCAGTGCCAATTTTTCTTTTCCTTTGTTATTTTTTATTTTCTGAGGATCCATACAAAGCCCATGAAAGAACTCAATCAAAAGCATCCATTTTCTAGCTTTACTCATTAAATGAATGCAAAACTCATTCAATATGACTCTTGAACCTTAATTATAATTTCAGGTTCCAATGTAATATAATTTTTTGTGTTATCTTATTAAATTCATGTTAGAATACTTAAATTCACGTTTATGAGCAGAAACCAACAATACAAGCTTTAAATTGAGAGTATTTAGCCTTTTTTAAAGTTACATACAGAGATGTGAAATTATGAATTAAATAGTCAATGTACAAAAAAATTATCAAAACTACAGCCCAAATGGCATTTGTATTCATTTGGCATTCATGGCCTTTCAAACATTCACAAAGGTAATAAATCAACAGTATATTATTTCCTCACACAATTGAAGAAATATATTGTCCAGGACAAACTTAAATATGTATAGGACAACAAATGTGAGGATAAAGCTAATGATTTATTGTAAATATAGCTCACTAGCATATTTTAGTGAACATTTCCTTACAGCAGACATTGCATATTATTGACTTTTTATTTATTGTTATGTTTTTCCATTGACATAACTCTACTGGAAACCAGTATGAGTATGTATTATGAGTTATGTAATCTGTACATGTTTTTTGAATATGAATCACAATGGCACAATAAGCATCTTCATTTTGTGTAAAAGATTAAGACGAGGAACAAAGACATGGAATCTCATTTTTTCCGATGAATATTTCTTTGCAATTTGGCAAATGTGCCAGAAATTTTATTTCCAATTTCCTCTAACATTAACTTATTCCTAGGACACACACACAAAAAAAAAATTCTAAGAACATCAAATCTTTAGCTCTTTTCTGCTGAATTCATTTTTTACAGAGATTTCTATTTATTTTTAAGACAATCCTTCTATTTACACAATTGAATGGTACATTTTATTTAATACATAAGATCATACTTCACGACCTGAATGGCATCAAACAATTTTACAATTAAATTATTTGTTTCAGAAGTGACGACTGTGTTCATGATACCTTCTAAAACTCGACTTAAAAGAATTCTGCAGCATAGGCCCATGAAAGCAGGTGAGCATGGCACACATTTGATTCTAGCGGAAATTTTCTGTAACTTTCGACTTACACCCACCAGTTAGCCACTGGCAGTAGGATACTTGTGTATCTCGAAGTAATAAGCAGCTCTTTCTGCAACATTAGTAAGTCAGTCATCTGATGACCATAAAACTGAATGACCAGACCGCCGCAACAGCAACACTGGCGGGAACTGTGGTCGAGTCCTAAAGGCCATCACCAGCCATGGTACAACCCTTCCCAAAAGAAGTACGTCCCGTCATCGCTGGGAGGAATAAGATCCCCCACATATTTGTGTACCCTCCAAGGTGGCGAGATCCAACCACCATGCCGGAGGCATTTCATCCTCATTTTGAGGTGCCCCCCGAGGGTTCTGAAACATTAATAAATCGATCTAGAAGGCCTTTCATTAGCGTTAAAGAAAGAAAAAGCTCTAGACAAATAGGATCATTTGCAAACATAGATTGCTACAGCAAATTATTTACGGACATCTCTCACTGTAATATTCGTGCTTACTGCAACATATGCTTTCAACACATTTTTTTTTTTTGTGGGGGGGGGGGGGGGTTACTTTGGAGCTGAAGTGGAAATCCTTTAAATCACCCTGGCCAATAAATAAAGATTTTGACAGAAGATTAGTTTTTTTGATAATTTTCAGGAAAAAAAATTATTTTTCTTTAAAAAAATAAGTGGAAAATTGCGGATCCGCGGAAGAATTAAATCCCAATACATAGCATTTCTGGGCATCAATATTCCATATATAAATACGGCAATTATGGATGGCAAAATATATTTTACACGTCAAAATTATAATTTCAATTGAATGCATCATACCTTTCACAATTATGAAGATATATATTTAATGTTATATATATATTAATGTTGAATAAAAACGTGAGGGATATATTTAATGTTGAATAAAAACGTGAGGGATATTTAAATTATCATGAAAAATAACTTATTGTGTGACATCGCTGTGATGTATACTCACTGAAACATATCTTACTGTAACATGCTTGACATATACAAGCTCACATGCAGTAAGCACTGTTTATATGTCTTAAACAACTAATGTGAAATTATGTATAAATGTGAAGATGTATAAACGAATTTTTAATGATCATCATAGATTATTACAACTTTAATACTATTAATAAAAAATCACTTAAAAGTGTCGATTTCCAAGCTGTTTTAATATAGTATGAATATATTACTATACGGTAGTACAAAAAAAATTTTAAAAACGCAGAAATGGGAATTCGTGACAATGTGCAAATCAGTGAAAAGTCACTGAAATGACGTTCCAATTGTCCTCTCTCCGATTTTCAGCCCAGTTATGTCTCCAAATTTTCTACTCTTCCCTAAACTTTCTATTTAGAAATAACAGGAAGTGAATGCCCCCCCCCCTTAATAAATAGTGAATTAATAGCTGAAACAAAAAAAATCCAATTTTATAAAAAGGAATAAACGACATTTAACCAAAACTTTGTGTCATACAGACGAAGTATTTTATGAAAACGATTGAATTGAGGTTATAATGAAATGACATAAGCGACAAACAAATGAGAAAAACGGCAGTACATTAAATACGCTAATTTAATAAATTACAATACATTACATTAATTGCATGCTTATTTAATTACTTTACAGTACATTAAATAAGGACGATTAATAAATATGTTAGTACTCTAATGCCCATTCTCAAGAACCTAAACTGCGGAAAACTGCCAAATAAAAAAATTACCAACAAACAAAATTGTATATAAATTTAAAGCGATGTGTTATGGGAACAGAGAATATATATGGGAAAATATATCTCATATATTTCAACTATCATAATAATTAGTCTTAAGAGCTTCATAAAAAAGCACTATAAACAACAAAATTGAAGTTTATTTGAATCTACATATAACATAAAAAAAGGGAAATATTTCTGGGATAAATATGCCACATATATTTTCAAGTACCAAAACATTTGTTCTTGAGAACTACACAGACGAAAACTAAAACCAAATTATTATAATAGACTAAAATTTATTACAGAATTATAATTGACTAAATTTATGCATAATGTAAATCTGTATAACTTTAGAGTAATTTATTATGAGAGTAGCATATATGGGACAAATATGCCTAATAAGCTCTTAAAAGATAATTTCCATTCCAAAATCAGAATGAATAGAATTCAAAAAAATAAAATATATTACAAATCGAATATATTTTCATTTTTTAATTACTAGTTCCAAACGAAAAGAAATACAGTTCACGAGCACAAAAATACAGTAAAGTTTAAATGCTCCAAAAAGTCAAATATTTAATGCATATTTAATCATAAATGGTTTTAAAAAATCGTTTGGCGGCGAAAAGGACAAATAGAGGGGAAAATCGATCGTGGCTTTTTGTTCCCGACGTCTTTTTTTTCAATAAAACATGAAGGAAGGCTATGACAGTGTGACGGGCAGTGTTGAAGGCCTTGACATGCTCGGATATTAAAAAGTAAAGTTGTGTTGATAAAAGATAAATCGAAAAAATTATCAGAATTCCGCCAAAACAGAAACGAAAAAAATTATTTTATCAAAACGACAGTTGGAATGAAAAAGAATACTAAAAGAACTGTGTATTTAAAAAAACTGTTTTTCTCCCCTTTGAAAAGAAAAAATCAAATGAAATTTTAATAAGTATCAAACGATAAATTAATATATACATATCACTATACTTTTAAAATGTGATGCTATCATGATAATGCCAATTGTGTTACAAAATAAGATGAACGCAAATGTATAGAATATTATAATTCTTTTAATATAATAATAAATCAGTGTGTTTTCGCTAATACTCAGTCTTGTATATATTTCAAATTTAGATCAAATAGAGAGAGAGTAACTTTTATCAATTTCACAATGAATTCATTTTTTATGAAAAAATATTTTTTTAAACTTAAGATGAATTTAAATTATTTCCCCTGTTTTTCAGACGATCAACGCATATTACAAAATCGAAAAACAAGAGATAAAAATGCAAACAATTCTGTTATTATTATTTCTATTAAGATCACTCATAAATATGATAATCAGGCGTTCAGTATACAATTTTTGTCCTAGAATCTGAAAAAAAAATCCATTTTGTCAAAATTTTAATTAGAATGTTCCGACTCATAAATAAATTATTCATGTTAAAAAATCTTAATTCCATCTATTTTTTTTAAATCAAAAAAAAAAGAGTTCAATTTAAATATAAGTAAAATTCGAGTGAATTTTAATTTTCAGCTTATATTAAATTAAGAAATATGTCGGATTTTAATTTTTAACTAACGAATTTTCAATCTTTCAGGATTGAAACGTCAATAATGTGGATTGAAAGATATGGCGAATAAGAATTCAAAGATGTCCTCTGGGCTATCCTATTTTATACTAATATTAAACTGGACGCATATAAAAAAAATCTTCTATTCCAACTTTTACTGAATATGAAATAGAATTTCCTTTGTTAGATCAAAGTAGATTAATCAACCTAAAGGAAAAATTGACAAATTGATTGCAAAATATTTTGTGTTTCTTCAATTCCGAAATTTTCTAAAGAAATTTTTATTAATTCTTCTATTACATAACTTGGCGACCAGCCGGTTTACAAAGAATGCTTGCTAAAATGTTCAGTTAATATATTATGTAACTTTTTCTTATCATAGGCTTTTCAGCAAAATATTTTTAAGCTTCAAATTTTAATAGTCATATCATTTACTTATATTATGTAGACCTCAAGCCGTTCCATTCATTGCATTACGCGTCTCTATCTAATTTTCTAATAGCACCCGAAAAATTAAATTTTAACTTAAAAAGAAATTATAGAAAAGCAATTAATATAAAAAACGTTTTTTAGTGATTTCACGCATGTCTTTTTTTTTAAAAAAAAATATGAGAACGGAAAGCAAAGTCGTTCGACATAGAAGTCTTATGTGCACTACAGAATATTTTTCATAATTTATAATATCTCAAAGAATTATTCAACAAAAATTCCACGAATTCAATAAAAAATTCAGCTTTTAGTTTTATTTTTTTAAAAGAAAAAAATGGTGTCTATAATAATATTTTATTTTTTGTTTTATAAATAATTTTTTTAAATTATGAAGTTTAAATTTTAGACAATCTTTTAATCCTAGGGAATCATACTCTGCAAAATATTCTTGACATTTCAACTTTTAAATAAATAAACGTTTCTATCATCTGCATTCAAATCTGACCGATTTATTAAGTTTTGAATATTACAATATTAGAATAATCGATATTTTCACAATCTAAGCCTATCACTCTTGAGAAATTCTGGGAGATGATTGACTTCTTTGAGACAGTCGATGAAGTGATCGAAAATCAGCCTTTTTCACAAAATAGTGATATTGAAATTTTCAAAAATTGGTTAGCTTTAGCGATTGATTTAGTTAACTGGAATCTTAGCTCAAGAATATTTTGTGGATTTTATTAAACTTTATTTATAAGTATATAGATTTCTTCTGTTTATTTATCGGCCTTTGTTCAAGATCTCTTTGTTCCAAATAATGTCCTAAATTCTGTGCTTGATTTAAAAACCGCAAGCAGAATAAAAATTCATAAAATTCGGCCGCTTGCCCAATATTTTTGGTGGCGAATTTACAAAAAAAGTTGATGCAGATATATAATTGATGTAAAAATCATATACCTCAATTTATCCATTTTATTTATTTCTCAGTTTATCATATCCACATAGACACGAAAGGAAAGCCATGCAAATATGATGTAGAAAATGAATTTGAAGAAGAAGTTTGAAACGCGAAAGATCAACTTTTCTACGTGGAAATTTTAGCAACTGCATTTCTTTATATATATCGCATACAAAAAAATAAAATAAAGGAATTTCTTTTTCCTTCTTTTGAACACCTAAAAATATATATATTTCCTCTACGTCGCAGATAATGATCGCAGAGACTCTGTTCCAAAGAAAACGTTTGTTCGAATGTCAGCAGTTTTATCATGCAGCTCCCCCTAACGTTTATCTCTTGATGCTCTGGAGCTCAGATAAACACTGAAATAAAAAGAGTAGAAAACTTTTCAAAAGGGCCGCATTGTTGATAGAGTCCCACACACTTGGATGTCACGCTTTTCACAAAAAGAAAGATACTGCACTTCTGCGTAAATGTAGTGACAATGCAGTGTAGGGATGGTCAGATAGCATATCACACTTTTTCGATAACGACAGAGGAGTGGTAAGGGATGATTTGTCTGTGCACTCTAAAGTTTCAGTTTTTATTTCTGAACTGTTTTAGGCAAATTGTTTTGTAAAATTCACAAAGAATATTTCATGCAAAACTACAGAGATTTTAAATAGGAAGTAAATTTAAAATTCCACTAATAACTGTCAATTTAATTCACTTACATCATTGTCTATTATCTCCAAAGTGTATTATAATGAATAAAAATGGTTGAAAAAATAGTCGGTATAAAAAATGGCGCAAACAAAAACTTCAGAGTGTTATTTTACTTGATTAAAACATATTCACACACAATTGCCAAGAATTTTCTTTCCTGCATACTCTCTGACAAAAGAGTTATCACTCTCACACCGAATAAAATTTTTGAATTTGAATAAAACTATAAACACCTTAATCGGCATTGATAAAAAGACATTTACGGAAGATATATCCTTTAAGTGAATTGAACATTTTTTCTCTGTCCATCGTATGAACTTTGACAATTAATCTCTGGCATGTGCTTAATACAAATCAAAATCAAATATGTATTTTGGACACATTTTTCCCAACGAAGTGTAACAAAAAATAGATTTAAAATAGAATTGCATGAAAAAAAAATTTAGTTAGAATAGAAAAATAGAATTAGAATTACGATTAGATCACAAGATCTTCATTTTCTGTCAGTGTGTTACTGAATTATCGCATTTACGACTATACAAAGTACAGACCGAGAGATTGTCAAAATTCCTTTGACGGATTTTATTCCAAATTTGATGCAGATTTGCATTAGTGATAGTAAAATTGTGTACTATATTTTTTTACCTATCTTTACTTTTTATAACTATCGTGTTCACTCGTATTCGAACAGCCGGACTTCCTCTGAATGGATTTCGATCAAAATGTGACAGAAATTTACAAAAGACAGATACTGCTATTTGGTATGTGATTTAAAGTCCGTACACCAATTTTCAACCTTCTACTTCAAAGCGTTTTTGAGTTAACGTGAACACAGATGCACAGACATAATCCTAAAAATGGTCCTTTTTCGGACTCAAGGATGCCTGGAACGTTTAGATTCGCGAAAATCTGGAATTCGAATTTTTTGATGAATACAGTGCTTTCTCTTTCAATACTTCATTTAGAAAAAGTAAAAATTACTGATCGATGCACAAGTGACATCTCTGTAATTCGATGAATTGACAATAAAATTAAACGACATGATGGAGTGGTTAAAACTTTTCTAGCTCTTAGAATAATGTTTTCGACTAGATGATAGTTTCTAATAAGCGCTGTATTTTAAAACCAACCATGGTTACTTCTTTCATATCTGTTTAACTTTATTATTTTTGGGTCCTACGTGCCCTTGTGATATTTTGGTGACATCGGTCATTATTTTTAGTTTAGTAGATATAATAAAGAATATCGTCTCATAAAATAAACAAAGAAAAAAAACTAATTCGAAATTCTTGAAAAATGACTTCATTTTAAACAGAACTATGCAAGGCAAATCTGTGACAATTCTAAGTGGATTTGTTCTACCGGATGACAAGGATTTAAATAGATTTGTTTCTGCTTCTCTCTCTTCTCTTGGTGGGTTGTGTACTTTCATTGAACTTTTTTTTATTATTATTATAGCTTAAATGAGTATCCGGTTCAGTAACTTCTGGTGGGATGAGGCTGTCGTTTGATTTGAAGGGATTTTGATGGTGGAATGCATGTATTTGTCTGGTTGAGGAATACACTTGGGATCATGTGGTCTTTGTAGTCAAATAAATTTAGAATTTAGTGACTTCCGGTAGAAGAGAGGAAAAAGGAATTTCGTTTGGTGCGAAAATATTGCGGGGAAGGGGGAGGGGGGCATGTATTTACATAGTTCTGAAGTACTCTTGATAAAGACATTTATCTTTTTCTTTTCCTCCCACTAGAGAGTTTTAAATTTCTGGTTTCTTTTTCTTTTCAGTACTAATAAAAATAATCTAATTTCTACTTTTAATACCAAAATTATAGAGTGTTTTAACTATTTAGAGTTTTTTAGCAAGCCTATGCGTTGGATTGGTTTAAAATATTGTACTTTTTTTTTTTTTTTGGTATTTTAATGTTACACCCATGTAGAATCACAATCCGGTCTTGGAAGGATTTCGTACTGCTCCCCGAGTTTTGCCCATAAACCTCTTTATTATTTTTCCAGTTTTCACTATTTTTTAATATATAATGCCATACTACATTTTTGCATTGACATACTTGTTTTCATTGTTATTATATTCTATTATGTTTTACAAGATATAATTATTTATTAACACGAGTTATTTACAATTTATACTCCTATAATTAATGATTAATGCCTATCGCCTGGAAAATATTTTAGAATTATTATGTGTGAAATTAATAAAAACTCCTACAGAATCGTTTTCTCTTTTTATCTCCCTTTTCTTTTTTTAGTTAATTTTTTTTTCTGGTACTGGTTAATACTTCCTTTTTCCATTTTTGATTTTGTATTTTTTATGATTATTGTTTCTCTACAACTCTTTTTCTTTTACAATCGTACTTCCTTTTTCTGTTTTACTCTGCAATTCATCCAGATAAATAAAGATTGCATTAAAATAAAGATTTTTTTAAGTTTTTTTTAATACATGCAGCTCTATTTACTAGTTTCCTTGAGCATCCAGGAATAAACAGGTCGGTGTGAGTACTTCAATAATTCAATGAGTAAGTCAATTCATAAACATTCCATTAAAGATCCATACATTGTTACTCATGATTGCATAAAACTAGATCGAGAACTTTTTCATATTTCATTTATAATTAGGAACTCACGATTCAAAATTAATGACCTCGGAATATCAAATAACTCGGCTTCACTGATAATCTAAAGACAGTCATCATCAATTACTAATCTGACCACAGCTACGAAATTAATTGTTATAGCACCACAGATATGGCTCTCGTTTTCCACTTTCCGTCTTCGTAGATATATGTAATGTAATATGTTTCATAATTATGATATATGAAGTTAATTATTTAGTTATTAATTATGGAAACAATATTTTAAGTTCAATACCATATACTTTTAAATTAATCTTGTTTGATCGTATAAAAACTTCGAAATATTTTTGATTTGCAATTTTCTCTCTATGTACATAAAAAAAATCTATTTCATAGTAAATATATGAAACAAAAGTATATATAAAGCATTATAATTCTTATTTGTAATTATTTATTATATTTAGCATTAAAATATTAACTTCATATCAAATCTCCTTACTTATTTTTACAACAGATAGTAAGGATGTCCTTAATACGAACAATATAAATAAAACAATCTAAATAAAAAACAGTGAAACTAATTGCAGTTTTATTTTATGCTTCTGTTGTAACTTTTTTATGAAAGTGCCCAGATTTAAACATACAGCCCACCTTCCATATATTTAAAATAATTGGCTTTAGTTTAGTTAAGTTGTATTAACGACTCCCGTTTTAAAGCAACACTAGGGCTATTTTGGGACGGACCTCATAATTTTGAATCGCGGTCAGATGACGAGGTAGACACCTGAGATGGCACCCCCCCCCCTTTCAATTTTCCACACCACACCAGCGGGAGGAAAGGATTTAACGTAACGCCCAACGGCTTTAACGCACACCAGATCCGCTTACACGACGGTTCTACGATGGAATCGGGTCTCGAACCCTCCAGTTCCAAATCCGAGACCTTACCACCAGGCCACAGCGGCTTTAAAATAATTGGTAAAATTAAAGAACAACTCTCCCAACCACAAACATTGCATCAATTTCGTCCTTTTTTAAATTCAAATTAAATGAAAGGTAACAGTGTTCAGGGATTTGATATCAAATCAATGATGTCTTTTCACCAATTCCGAGAAAAATTTCAAAGTTATTATTTAATTGTTTATTCTCTGTTTTAATATCCTTGTCAAAGTTTGCCAATCATACTCACTCACTACTAACATCTAATATAATGAATTTTCTAATTCTTATTTTGCATGAAAATTAACTTTTTTATATACGACATCAAGCGCCTTTATCTAATACACATCCATGCTAAATATTCTATTTTTCACATACCTTAGAGTTCCAGACGAGAACTATAGGATCAATTTTGCTAATTTTCTAATGCCAATTACTTTTGCTACTTTTCAAACAAAGATGATTTTTTATTCCATCTACAGAAAATCTATAGTTCAGTAGTGTTTTTGAATTTTCTCTAGAAAATGTAAGTCGATACATATGATGACTGATCACATATCAAGAGATCATGTATTTTCGTGTAAAATAAAGATGTAAATTACTTGCATTTTTCTTTTATAAAAAATCCAAAAAAATTGAAGCACTAGTTGGGGATTCTTTGGTTTTCCTAATTATTTTAAATATATGGATGAGATATTTCTAATTAATGAGGAAAAGCGTTGTAACGCTTTTACTCAATCAATAGATTAGGAGGGGGGAAACGAGAACAACCTCGTATTATAGTTAAAATTCAAAATAAAAGATCATTTTTTCTAATTACTAAATAAAACTTAATAAAGTATTTTTTTTTTTTACCTTAAGTATTTTCTTAATTCAAATGAAGGAAGAAATCCCTGAAAAAAATACTTTTAGAATACTCTTAAAACAAATCCAAATAAATAACGAAAAAAGATTTTTTATGCGATAAAAAAGTGAAAAATAACATTTTATAAATGAGAAGTTTGTTAAAAATACTACCCAAGTAGAAAAAAAATTAAACATATAAGGTTTTCTTTTTTTTTTTTTTTTCAAAATTCGCAGACCGCTATAAAAAGAGTATAAAACATACGCTCTTAAAAAATATTTAAAAACTTACTTTCAAAGCTTCTAAGAACAAGTGCATTTCAAACTAACAAAATTTTATCATTAATCTTAAAAATAACGTAACAAACATTTAAATTACTGAATTTTTCTTACGTAATTATGGAACTAAACTTCAACAGCTAATATTTGTTCCATTTAAACACAAGTAAAAACGAAAGAAAAACAACAGTTATGATTACAGTCAAAAAATGCGAATGCAAAAAAAAAAAGCGCTAAATATATCTTTTTACGCAGAATGGAACTATTTATTAAAAATACAGTAAAATGAAATATAACATCAAAAATATATTTGCCATTTTTTTAAGATTAGAAAATAACACGAGGCTTAAATGTATCAATGAAAAATTATCTACTTTCCAATTTAAAGGTAGTTTTTTTATTATTTATTTATTTAAATATATTTTTGTTCATCTCCTTTATACATAAGAACACAGCTTGAACATATTTTTGAACCCCCTCCCACCCCCAACTAATGACATAAAAATGATAAGAAAACGCTGTTAAATTTATCATGAAGTTTGTACCTCTTTTTTAAATTGGTCTTATTTTTTTTTATTCACTATCTTCTCTGTAAACATTAAAAAAAGAAAAACAAAACATTTCCATGTCATTTGTCATTTTTATATCATCCGTAAAAGGGATTTAAGAAGCACCAAAGAATGATATTTTGTAGTATCCGTAACAACTGTAACTCATTTACAACGACCATTAAGTTTATTTCACGAAGAAAAAAAAAATTATCATTGTCTCCAGCAAAGGCCAGATACCGTAACGACCTCCGACTCTAAAACAATAACTTTTCCCGCCAATGGCACAAGAAAGAATTTTAATGAGAAGAGCGAGGGAACAATATATTTTTCTTGGGAAGTAAAATACGTTGCGGATCATATGAAAGCATCTACCAAGCAGTAAAGAGCAATTCCAAACTTTAGGGAGGATATCCTTGCGGTTTTGGCTTACGATCTGGAACAATTAGCAAGCACCGGAGAATCGTTTATCTTTTTGCCAATTCGCCGCTTTACGCTCTGTTAGAAAATTTGTTACAGTTATTAATACAGAAAATAATTGTTTCTTCTAAATACGTTTTTATTTTATTTTTCGATCTGCTATGCTGGTAATAAAATAATTAATACTGGCTGGAATTAAATTTTATACTACTAAGGGAATTTATTGGTTAATTATTTTTATGTAATAGCCTTTAACAAACTTTTTAGTATTAAATCGTAAAAGGACATTTTTTTCATAATGTAATTATCCGTCAATGATGATTTTAACCCATTCACTGCCATTTACGAGATATCTCATAGGAAACTGCTGTAAAATTAAGCGTTTATAAATTTCGCTGACAGTGAATTGGTAAAAACTGATAGCATATGGAAAGAATAAGGTGAATCATTAGGTTCAATTTAATAATTCTAAATAAATGTCCATCCCAATTATGACCCAAATATAATTTTTAACCGTTAAAAATAGGCTAATACATCTCTTAGGAAAAAAGCTCCAAATGAAAGAGAATTGTAATTTACTTGATTGCAGGTGTCTCATGAAAGGATCACTCAAATATGGATATAAGAATCTCCCATTATGGTGATTGATTCTAGCTTCACTAGATACATTGAGAGTGAAGGATCGAATTCCCTCCACTCTATTAACAGAAAATACTTTCTACTAAAAATACAAACGTATCTTGGCCGATGTAGCCATTAGAACTCAACTTTATTCCCACCTCCGTGCTACACTTTCTTCTGTTTAAAACGGGCGCTTAGATAATATGGGGTAACACGGACATTAAGTGATTTATTTCAATAAATATAAGCAGAAAATCTAAATTCTTATAGAATTATCCTGTTCTATTAGTTATATTTAGCAAAATACTCGTAGCGTGTTAGCATTTAAATTTTTTTTTAAAAGTTCATGAAGTGAAATTCAGAATTTCATTTTTCAAGCAAACACAGTCAGTGGTAAATTGATCTTCCTGGGAATGGTCTAAAAACTGAGGTTCATAACTCGGTCAGTTTTAATTGCAGAAAGGTTGAATTCTTTTTTTAAAAATATGAATTATTAATTTTTTTTTCAGAAGTACATTTATTGATTCAAACTACAAAAGGATTGTCTTACGTGAGTTAAAACATTTTTTCCATAAACATCTTTTTAACGGTTAGAAATTAATTGAAAGATAGCTGAGATTGATAACGGAAATCTTATATATTCAAAAGTACAAAATATATTTAAACATTTTATTAAAAACAGCAATTATTGATATTCTATATAGAGAAATTTTCTGTTTGAAAGATAAATGCTTTTACGTAATTTGAGTTAATACTGAAATGTTAAACCCAAAAAAACACATGCTGCATCGCTCAGTTGTAATTCAGTCATCTGTAGCCAAAACGAACTGATATATTGAGCTATCACCGACAAAATCAGCTTTTCAGTAAAGGCAACTTTTGAGCAGTATGTTTTTTATTGGATATTTTACAGCAAATTTTAAATTGCGTGTCTTAATTTAGTATTTGAGGAATGATTAGCAGTCATATGATAAATTTCAAGGTGAAAAACAATTTTTTAAAAATTTATCTAATTATTTCTCATTTTATCTAATTAAATTAAAAGCATCTTTTAATTTATAAAATATATCGAATATATTTTTAGAAAAGTTAATCGCAGTATAATTCAGATCTATAATAATAACAATGATACACTGTCAGTAACTAATGTGGTCAGATGTTTATGTGATTTTCTATCATCTGAACATTCTCTATAATCCGACAAGTATATCTTATCCCATATCTATCGGATTAGAGACAGTCCAGCAAAAAAAAAAAAATAATAATAATAATAAGCATCTCCTCCTATTTTGGTGAAATCAAAATCGAATAGCGCATGCGCAAAAGCGTCGAGGGTTTCCATATCAGAAAACAGATAGTATCACTTAGGAAATGAGAAAATCGAATGCATGGAATAATAAAAATTATAGAACTACATTCAAGATTGTTGAATAGAGTTTGTTCCAAGACGTTATCTATGCAGGCCAGTTACCCTGCAGGTTATTTTTATGCCTTTATTAACAAGTCTATATAATTATATAGAGCGTGAGTAGAATAGAACATTCAAACCATATACTAGCTAAGGAACTTAGAAACAAACTGAAACTGTTTGTCTGGAAAGAAATACTATATATTACTAGTAATCAATTGCAGTCCTTCCTTTTTTTACCTTCTCGACTACCAAGTATACTTCTATTAGAAAGTTCTTATTAGTTTTCCAAACTTCAGAACCGAGCAGATTCTATGCCGTTTCTTTTTTCTTATAATAATTAACTACCAAAGAAAAATAACAAACTACTAGAGACTTATTTATTTATGGCAGAAAAGAAATTAAAGATTTTCAATATTGCTTCTTAACTAGGATCAATCTGTTTCTTCTCCAACAAAAAAACTATATTTTCAAATTAAAGCTTTGCTTCGTCGCTAAATACAGCAATTTTCGTAGCTTATATTAAAATCTACCAGTATCTTTTGTCGTTTTAATTTTTAAGTGATTTGTTTGTTGTCTGTATTAATGTATAATGTTCATTGGTTTATCGATAAATCGAAGTGACAACTATTACTGCATAAAAATATCCATTAATATATTTCGAGATTCATTCTTCTATTTTCAGATTACACACTTTTTAACTGGAAGTAATTCTCACACGAAAACGAAATAGTAATTTTCAATAATACAAATATATAACCAATTCGATATATATGTACTACTCACGAAATAATTTAGCAGATCTAGGTCCACTTTCTCGTCTACGAAGTATAGAAAGAAAATATTTTAATCGTCGAAATATTTGATCTCGAAATTTTGATTATCCTCATGTTTTAAAATTGCTTTAGCCCCAACAAAAAAAAATCTTTAAAATCTTTAGCTGTTACAGTGAAAACCCGAAATCAGTCAAAACGAGAATTAACTAGGTAAGACGCCTTTTAATTAACAGCGCTAGGGAGAACTCGAATTAACTATGAAAATCGCGTTCTAACTGACAGCACTAGGAAGAACCGGCTTCATCCAATTATTTATCTATTTTCTCAAGTTATGAATATATTGTTATCATTTATATTAACTTTAAATTCTATAATTATTTATAGAATAGACTTCGGCTAATCAAGGTACAAGTTTGATACAAAAGTTTTTCATATTCACTGATTTTCAGATCTGAATTCGACGTATCGTCGCAAATTTTTTCGACTCAAGAACGAGTACTGAATCAAGACATTTCGCTGCGAACAAGAAGAGGAGCTGTAGGAACTGGACAAGGGTTCATCCGCTGTTCTTGTAAAAAAAGATTGTTCTTAAAAGAGATGTTTCTGTATGAAGGATGGTTCTCTTTGCAATTATAAGTGTCACAGTAATTTGCCTTGTCGAAATAAATAATTTGTAATAAAAGGCACTGTGTTAAATAATATCTAATTATTTTTTTTTACCTTCAATGATAGATTCTTTCCTCAAACACTGTTTTACTAAGTATAGTTTAATATAATAATTTTGGATAGATACAAATAATATTTATCTATAATAATATCTATAATATTGTCTAGCAAATCAATCAAAACACGAATAAAATCAGTTCTCACTAGCGCTTTTAATCAAAACGCCTTTCACTTAGTTAATTCGGGTTTTCAAAGTAACATTAGAAAAATACTTGTTTTTGTTTCTTTTTAAGGGTGACATTTTAGGAGCAACATAAACAATGCGGCAGCTGGCTTTTATATTTTCAATTCCAGTAGTATACAGATGAATTTCAGAAGATCCTCAGGAGGTGATGGAACTCGCAGTGATTCATAAAAGTAATCGTAAACGGCCATTTGTAAAGTTGGGAGGAGTTAGAAAACATCCTCGCTCCTTTTATCTCTGTCATTAACGAATTCTCAAATCCCAACTTCTGTTTTGTCGTCAAGCAACTCAACGACGTTTTCTTTGTTGAAAGTGAATAATTTATCGGTGAGGGAATAAATCAAACCATGAATAAAAAAATATTTATGCTCATTCATTATATTCTTCTTTCACAAAATCACAAATTGAAGCTAATTAATTGCTAATATTAATCGCAACTTTTTTTTTTTTTTTTTGCATTTGCCAATGCATTTTGATGTTGTTTTGTTTGTTCATTTAAAATGGATCACTATTTTTTCAATCCGATTTTAAAGATCAATTTTTATTCAAGTGTTCCTGAATATCAGGAATGGAAAAAATTCTATTACAAGGAAATGAAACATTTAATTTAACCATATATTTACATTAAAGTACACTGCAAAGAATAATTTATTTCATACCTTACGCACTCTGCCATTTTGCATGAGATTTTCTACTACAATTTTTGTCAGTTAATCTGTGACAATCCGATTTCAGATATTAATAGTCTTATAATCCGTCTAGATGGCACATCTTCTAGAAGGAACATAAAAAGCAGAGGAAAAACAAGAAAATATAGACTTAGTAATAATAGCGGTTATTAGACAATGAAAGGTTCAAAGCGGTTCATCCGATGCCCTAATTCGCTTCCGCAGTGGGTATCTTCCAACATCATTTGATAGGAAATAGTTTCGATCAAAACCATCTGCTGTTGAAAAATAATGATGAATTTACCCTCATATGAGAGTTTATTAGTTCAGCAATGCCCTAACAGATAAAATTCGATAAGAGTCATATCATACATGTGACCTTTTTGTCCTTACGAAAATGATTATTGTCCTCCGATCTTTGTCTGAAAATTCTGAGAAAACAAGCCTTTCTACACGTATTTTCAATAATTAAGACCTTTTCATTCTGACATCCATTTACAGTAACTCATTGCTTGAATTCTCTTCGAGCATTTGACGTCTTGGCATTAATTAACATTAATTGAATTAATATACCAATGAATCAAAAAAATATTTTTTTGTTACTTCAAGTATTGACACATTATTTAAGAATAATACGCAAATTAGAACAAAAATTTAGTTATCGTGCTATGCATATTTTCTATAATAAGACAAAGATGAGAATACAATCATATATCAGTACATTCAGTTTCTTGCAAACTCTCTTTCTTCCAATTTATTTTGGATTAGTTATATTACATATCCAGTTTGGAAGTTACACGTGCATTATTTTTGGGACGAACATCGTAATTGTGAACCACGATAAAGTGACCAAAGCGACCCCTGAACCTAACTGCCAATGTCATCTCCAAATTTAGTGCCCCATTGGTGGATTCGGAACAGGATATCTAATTCCACAAAAAGTTTCAGATCACAGCTCCTAATAGAGATATTGCCAAAATTCCCACGTATTCGAGAACTCTCATTTTTTATCGGCAAAGTCGCCAAATAGTAGCAATGTTCGGGATCCATGATCCGGCATCCGTTCAACTCATCTGTAAAACTATCTTTCCTGCCATAAGACTAACTGCGCAGAGAAGCAACACATATTAAAGAGCTACGAATCTATAGTAAGTATTCACAAAAGCTTAAAAATTCGAGAAAATGATTGTTTAGATTTCGCTGTTTAGGAACACTATCATATTGAAACTGTATTCAACTTTTATACATTTGGATACAGATGACGCCTGAAGTTTAAACAAAAAGTTTCCCCATAGGTAAACACGCGATGTATACAGCAGCAAAATAGTTTGACGGAAATTCTAAAACAAAGATTCAACTATAATACGAAATTTATCTTGTTTCATAAAATTTAAATATATTAAAATCATATGAAAAAAATTACTCAAAGTATTAATATTTAAACCTAGAATTCAGAACTATGAAAAACAGATTTTAAATTCAAGAACAGTTATAATAATTTTACACAAATAAGTATTTATATTTTTATTAAAATTATACACTCCGGATTAAGTAATCTAAGCAAAATATTATTCATCTAAGCCACGAGATTAAAGTCCTCAGCACTGTTCATAGTTTGAAATTAAGAAAACGGCGACTGCATTCGCACGAATAATTCCCAGGAAAACTGCGGGGAGTTGGAACTGACACTGATTAATTGTAACGTGTCACCCAAACAAGAGACGGAATGGAGAATCATCCAGCTGTTCACTGCTCCTCACATAATGGGAAGCTGCTGAGAGAGTTACTCTAAATTTAAGGGAAGTAAAATGCAGGTTGCGAAGCGTAGCATGTTTTGAGGGATTTCGAATTACAAAGTATAGTTGCGGTTAAGTTTACAAAATTTTAAAGTAATTTTATAATGTCAGTTTTATTTTTCGGGTAATTTTACTAACAAAGGAATATAAACAAATCTGTTATTAAATATTGAAAATATTTATATGACGAATATATATTCTCTTAAATATTTACGTCCTGTATTGAAACTCCACAAGGATTATTTTGAAATGATCTCGTCCTTTATAAATGGCTGAATCATAAGGGTTATTCAACAAACTTTCATATCCTTAAAGCAGATGAATTTTTGACCTCGATGGCACTAAGGAGCATCCGTCCAACACCTATGGGGGCAATAAATGCCCACATTTTGTGTATATTATATATATATATATACAAAAGTATAAAAATAAAGTAAAATGGAAAAACAAAAAACCAAATAAAAAGATTAAAAAA
>JAPMOR010007077.1:1321731-1364561 GCA_026543865.1 Argiope aurantia
TATATATATATATATATATATATATATATATATATATATATATATCGATCCTATATCCAAGAATATTTTTAAGTTAACAGGGATTCCAGTTTTTTAAAAGAGGAGACCTCTTCATTCTTTTTATTTGAAAAAAATAGATAAAGCAAATTCTATATTTTCAATGTTTTTTTTTTAGTTTTAATTTTGTGCTCTAATCTGAAGTTTTCTTTGGTTATACAATATTACTTATCTACTTAAAATTAGCATTTTGTTTATTTTTATTTATTCATATTTGTTTTAATTTCTTTCTAGTATCTTATGATATTTTAAGGCACTGTAAAAATAATTGCTTAACTTCAGTAACTTGCTTTTTTTTTTTAACCTTCAATGATACCAAGAAGTTTCCCTTGATTTTTCTATATTGGGTATTTTGTTCAAATACATATTTAATCGAAGTTCTGAAATTATATTGTACTAGTCGCCTTAGGCAACCAGCTATTCGTCGTGAACACAGGTTATATTTCTTTTCTGATAACTCGTTTATCTGTAACTTCACAGTGATTCCAACAAAAAGTTTGACATTACAGTCTGGTTATTTTAATTACCTTACCTAAGTGTTTATTGGGTGAATGGATCCTTCTAATGGAAACAGTCCCATAACACGATAGTGCCCTTAAAAACGTAAATATTAGATTCCTTTGTCTTCTAAATTTCTCGATAATATAACTTCACTTTTTGTTTGTCTAGAAAATTATAGAGATATTAAGCAGAATAATTTTTCTTTCGCTTTCAACAATTGAAAACAAATCACGCAATTAAAGATATGATAAAACAACGAAAGTAGTTTGAACTTCAGAGTAACAATGAAATGTATTGTTTAAAATTAGGTATTTTTTTTTTGCAACATTCTTGAAAAGTTTATACGACTACTAAATTGATATCATTAAAAAGAAATTTTTTGAAATTTTCATAAAATTTATTTTTTTTCAATAATATTTCCTGAAGTTGTCGCCAAAAAAACCACCACAATTCAGCTTCATTTTTAATTAAATAAAATTTCAAAAAAATCGTTCCGAGGTGCACATTTCCATCCCCCAAGGTATATATCAAAGTACCAAATTCAGTAGCCGTAAATCAAACTTTCTGCTTGTAAAACGCCAGCACAGCAACACTTATGTTCCTCTTTATTATTTACAGAGAAGCAAGAGATTAATAACCTACAGAAATTGAAGTTAATGTTAAAGTTATTATCAGAAAGGTATAGTTTCAAAATACTGATATATGTAATAAAATATTTTCAAAATAATAAAATGCTTTGAAAATGATATTTTTGATAAAGATAATATATCACAATACAGTTTTTAGTGGAATATAGGAATATTCTCAAATATAATTGCTAGTTGAGAATAAGTTAATTTCTACAGTAGAAAATACTAACTCGGTTATGACTTTTTTTTAAACAAAGTGGAATTTCAATTAGATTACACTATAATGCTAGAAAAATAAGTATTCCTAACTCATAAACGTAATTTAAAGTAATGCATAGAGAATAATCAATATCGATTTTACCAAAAGGTAACCTTAGATAAAAGCCTAAAGATGCCATAATACGGCAACGCTTCATATCTGAAAAAAAAACCGCCACAAAATAAATGAATGAATGGAATATGCTTTTAACTATGGATCCATAATATAAATTAATAAGAATTTTATTAAAAATGCATTTACTTCTTTTTAATTAAAACTTTTACCACAACTTTTTTCAATTAAAAGCTTTTTTGTTAGCTTAAAAAAATGAATAATATTTATGTCAGATTTATTTATGTTTGGATATACATGTGAATATCTAAGCATGCATTAATATGGAACACATCGATTTTACTTTGACTAAGGGCATCCCTGCATTGGCCCAAAGAACGATAGTATTCTATCATAAAAAGTTATAGCACTTCTACGGCTCTGATGAAGACATGAAGAGCAATAAATATTGATTCAAACATGACAGCTTTGTTGGCTGAAGTGTTATTCTTCTTCGTAAAAGAGATAGAAATCTCAGTCTAAGAGATAGAAATATGTGTCAGTGCATTTATTGATTCGGCCGTACAATTTTTTTAGAGTTTATGTGAACGAAACAAATATTATTACACCGTTTATTCTCAGAAATGGTCATATTTAACCATTTTGGGAGTCTACGGTTTAAAACCCTTTAACTTATTCGATCCAAAGTCACTTAGGATATTGATTTCCCAACCTTCAATGCAGGGTCGA
Source organism: Argiope aurantia (assembly GCA_026543865.1). Lineage (NCBI taxonomy): Eukaryota > Metazoa > Arthropoda > Arachnida > Araneae > Araneidae > Argiope > Argiope aurantia. Next base: position 1,323,979 of record JAPMOR010007077.1, read on the forward strand.
TTTTACAATGCTATCTTCTAAACAAGCTATGATTATATCTATCTTTCTTTTCTAGTAATACACAGTAAGAGCCAAATTCATTGGAAAGTTTTTAATGTCTGTAAGTTATCTACGACTAAAGATATGGAAAAAATATTATTTGAAGTCTGATGAAATATTATTGGAGCTCTCGTATATAATTCCAATCTAAATAAAAGGGAGACTATGGTTGTAATGACATTATTCCGAGAAGTATAACTTAAAAGACTTCTCTAGTAGATGAATATGGGTACTTGTCGGTTGCAACCGAAAAGCGCCAAGAAAAAAAAATTACCAAATTGGCGATTTCAACCGTCAAACTACATTATGTTTGACAACGGATTGTAAAACCTCCACGCCTTTGCACGTGCGTTAGGATGGGTTTAATTAGTCAAAATAGGGCGAGAGGAAAGATGAAAGGAGGAGATGTTTACATTTAACAATAAAATAAACTCGGATTACTCGCAGACTGAATTAAAATAATACGGTCAGAAAAGACACGATATTTACATACATGTGGGAAAAAAATTGAACAAAAAATTATCTATCTAATAGGACAAATATCAAGGTCAAAGAACGACGAAGAATTCCGGAAATGTGCTCATCTTTCCGCGTCTCTCCCGTTAATGAGATAAAATCGTCGAAAAGTGGTCGTCTCAGAACACTAAAACTACCAGTAGCATATGACTCGCACGTTCAAAAATTTTCATAATAAATAATAATGCACTTGAATATATTTTTATAATTTGGCGAAATTTTTTCTTGGCGCTTTTTGGTAGCCGTTAAAACCGAATTGTACCTGAATGTATCACAAGAAATTTTATATAAAATGTATATAAGTTAGTAACTTAGTCTTGAAGGAAAGAGAAACGCCTAAATAAGTAATATCGTCAATTTACTTCGTAAAAACTTTGGCATTAATTCAATTTTCGTCATTAGAAAGTGTAATTTATACCAACATATGTAATCAAAATGAAAAATATGTTTGTCATCGAGTATATATCATACTGTGCATTTTTCCAGATGGTGCATGATTTAAATAATGGACATCTGACAGACCACAGAACAGTTTAGTCACACTTAGATATTAAAAAAGACAGAATCATCTGATAAGTAAGCTTCTTCTATACACTAATTCCTGCACGCAATAGACTGCAAATTTCATTTTCATTACCACCGTCTGCCAACAAAAATTGGATTACTACACGTTTAGCCTCTTTAAATAAAACAGAGATATGACGTTACTTGATCTATTGCTTTTATTTCAATCAATAACATGACAATACTCTTTACATATACTCTTTACATATACATATTATATATATTCTACCACCAGAAAACAAAGAATTAACATGTGGAATTATGCCGATAGATCCAAAGTCCCATCCCAAGTTGGCTTACTACCGAGTCTCATCGAAAAATTCCATGGTACCACGTTACTTGTAGGGATTGCAATATCGGACCGAAAGTTCAATACCGGTATTCGAAATTTTTTAGATCTTAATACAAGAATACCGGTTTTAATACCGGTATAAGAAATTTTAGGAAAAGAAAGAAAACACGGGTGTTCCTTTGTTTTATTTACCAGTTTTATTAGAGAATGTAAATATCACAAAAATAATTTGTAACTTATAAATTAAAACAGTATATACAGAATCACAAAAAAGTTAAGGAACATCTTTATTTCAATCACAAAAAAATGTTGTTGCTTCTGATCCAAGGTGGTATAGCTGCGCTATACCACCTCCATGAAATCAAAGATCTCTATAAAGTCCAAACACAATAGCGGATCCCTTAAATTCTCAAAAATCCTAAAATGTAAACATTTAAGAATATGACTGGGGGAGGCTTGATCTGCCTTGCACCAATGACATTCAGCAAAGATCCTCCGTTCGTGTTGGAAGGTGAGGGATTTGGTATGTCCACTTAAAAAACGAGAGAGAGCCGTTTGCTGTTTTCTAGAGATATTCAGACGGTGACACCAACCGAGACTCTTATCAAAGTAAAAAGGGTGAGCAGGTGGGTCTCTCCAAAGTGCACTCGACTCCATCTTTTTGATACAGGAGATTTCAGAATAAATTAGTGTAGCATCACCATGAAATATGTCAGCTGAGGCAGTCTTAGCTAATTCGCTATCTTAGTTATTCGCTATCTCATTACCATTTACACCAACATGTGAGGGGACCCATTGAAAGTGTATAGAGTGATCAGCTCAGACTCTGGCAATAATAATGTTTAGATAAACAAAAAAAGTGTTAACATCACTATTCAGTCTGTGGTACTATTACAAATTTTTGAAATGTGATCTTAAAAACATAATGCATCAATTGTACTGTCATTAAGCCTGGAATGTAATTTTATGCAAAATTTATCAGCTGTCGAAAACGCTCTTTCGGCATCTACGATAGTTGGTGGTACTGTTAGCAATTTGCGATATACTTTTTCCAAATATTTACGTCTAATTACCTCATCTTCAAAAAAATCGATTTCTCCTCGGATGGTTTTTTATATAACTGATTTCTGTATTGTATTTTGGTTTCTTGAATTTTTTATCGCTAATTTTAATTTTTGTTCAAGAGACAATTCCTTTCATATTAGTCTCATCATCGATAACTGTACAGAATTCTTATGAATGTGGATAGGTTTGTGGGTAAAATTATTTTAAGAAAATTTACTATAAACTTGATCAGATTTGAATTGGTTAGTCTCTTTTCTTTTTCATTTTTAAAATCATTATAATTATGTAAGTACCGTAAGACATTTTCTATTTCGGTATGCCTTTCTTCTGTGCGATTTTTTAATGCAATATATAATTCTTCAGACAGTGATGTGTGCTGTTCTTTCAGTGACTGCAACATGAAATTTATTGTTGCATTAGCTGTTAATAAATTAGAATCTCTCCGATATAATGCCTCCACAGCCAGTTTTAATATTAAGTTTATATTAAGTTATAACAACCTGTTCTGGATATTAAGTCGAATTCACTATCTGAAAAATTAATTTGCTGGTTTAAGTCGATTATTGCTTTTTGGATTGGATTTCTCAGTTTCAAAAATCGTTCCATCATTAGGAGTAAATTGTTCCAACGTGATTTAGAATCTAATAATAACATATATTCTGTTTTATTTTCAATTAGTATATATATTTTGTAGTATGTCGAATTAAGCCCATCGTAACGCATGCGCAAAAGCGCGGAGGGTTTTACAATCCGTTGTCAAAAAGTTTTTTATCACTTCTCTAGATATTACAATGCAACTTTGTATTCACAGTCTAATTAATTTCGCCCGTTAGGGAGACATAAAAACAAAAACGTATACTATTTTGCTGTGTTGGCGATCCCTGAATGTATAGTGCAGAAAATTTAAAAAATTTCTAATAAATAACGAAAAAACGGTATTTAAACTTGTGAATACCAGTATTACAAAATTGTACAAATGGCTCAAAACACCGGTATTCGGTATCCCAATTTACAGGTATCGTAATCCCTAGTTACTTGTTTCGTCGTTTCTGTTTCACTTAGCGACAGGTCACCACTCCCGATACGCACGACCTTATTACAGTAAACTCAAAAAATTACCATACGGAATTACACCCATAGATCCACAACTATTTTTATTAACCATTTAACATAACTATTTTTATTTTATGATTTCATTTATTCACAAATTTTTAGATTAGAATTTCTGTTGAATTGAAAATGTCAAAATTAGTAATTTTAAGTAGTAAGTTCGTTTTGGTTGAAATAAAATGAAACTGTCTCTTAGAATGACGATTCTCAAAAGATAGTGGAATTGTATCTATTTGCTTTTACGGCACAAAGCGATTTCGTAACTTGCTTTAATTAAATAATTTTATTCATTCATACATTTCTTGATTATAGTCGCTGATGAACTGAAAGTGAATGTCAAATGCAGGCGTCTCTAATGGTAAGCAATTAAACTGTCTCGTGGAAGGGATGGTTCTCAAAGATGATGGAGCTGTACCCTAGCTGCTTGTTTGACGGGCATATTTACTCAATTTTCACAAAGCGATATTGCAGATTGTTTTAACTGAAAGAGTTTAAATTGCCCCAAAAATGCAAAACACTACAATTGCACAAATAGAATAGGGAATGCATGACTTTTTATATTTTTATAAAAAAAAAATATGTGATTTAAATAGCTGCATGTAATTCAAGAAAATTATTTTTTTCCCCTTAGTGTTTTTTTTCCGCGAATCTTTAAAAAAAATTAAAATGTGCTAAATGGTTACACTATAAATTAATCCATATCCCAGTGACACAAATCAAATTATAACAATTCTGCAATAAAAATAAAAGTCCCTATTTATCACTGCATTTTTTACGGTGCATAAAAAGTATTTTGATTGTATTTTTAATAGCAGAACTCTCCATACAACAGCTATCCTGGTTCTTTTCCAAGTTTCCAATTTAAATCTGATTCTAGCACTGCTATTATAATCTATCAGTCTTTTCTACAATTTTTTATTAAAAAAAAGCATTTAGAAAAAGATTTCCAAATATTCCTTGTTACCCATTGAAATAGTCATGTGAAATTTATAAATGGAAATAAAAACGTGTAGCCAAATGGCTACACGATGCACTAATTTCAACACTGAATAGTAGATGATCACAGAATATAAGGGTACGTGTATCACTCAGCATAAAAGTGCAAATAAATACAATTTTGCTGCGGTTTTTTTTTTTTTTTTAAGAAAAACCGTAAGATTTAACTTATTATTTCCACAAACATTTCCTATCTATTCTAGAGATTTTTTTCACTGTTCCTTTCAAAGAATTATTATCCAGCATTTTAGTAGTAAACTTATCACCACTTAATGCATACCTATTTCTACCATAGCCGGTCAAATGACAGGACTTTATGTTTCTTTATTGGATGTATGAAATATGAATGTTAAAAAGGAAATAAACAAATTTACTTCATTACAATTAAACAAAATTATATATTGTCAATTTCTATGTATTACAAACACAAAGAATAAGAATTTTTAATTCATTGCTTATCGCATTTTTTACAGATACAGAGTGTTTAAACTGTACATTTTCCGCAAAAATATTTTTCACATTTAAAACAAATTTTGATTTCGTTACAATATCCTATTTGACATGTCTTACGTTGATTCGAATCTGCAATATATTTAGGCATCGATCGTTTTGTATTGGTTCTTTCTTTTGGTTGTTTACTGCCTTCTCTAAAATCGGCATTTTCTACCGCTAACTGGAGTAAAAAATCTTGTCTCGGGATATTTTCGTCTATCGTTTGCTTGTACAAAATCCAGGCATTTATGCCAGCTAAATTAATGTGAAACTAACTCAATACAATATGTTGAATACGCATTACATCATAATTTTTGATCCGATAACCTTATAAAGCAATAAATAGTTCTCCCGGTCAAATGACCGATTGTGGTAGATAATGTATATGACAAGTATTACTCAAAATAAACAATAATAGAATATTAACTGTATATAATTCTTATAAAAAGTCATGAAGACAAATGCGCAAAAGCGAAGATAACATGCGCATTTTCGATGCAAAAGTTCATAATCGGTCCTTTGACCGGTTATGGTATGTTTAGTGTTAAATAACAATGTCCGCATTTCGACACTCATAATTACACAGTCGAGTTCTTTTTCTTCCATCGGTCCCTGGTGAATTCTTTTTCCAATATTCGAAGCAACAACTGCCAGGAAAAGGATATTTAATTCCGAGAAATATATCGACCTGGGATCCGTAAATGCCCCATCGATGATAGAGAGATCTGATGAGTTTAGCTTGTGTAGAAGGCGGCGGAAAAGGGAAAGTTTTTTCCCCACACAAATCATAGGATATGAAATACAGTAGCAAAAATAAAATCGGTAGGACGAAAAAGCAAGAAACTAATGTCAGTATTTTTATCGAAAATATATGAAGAGACGGCAGATTACGCTGAGATTTTATCGGTAAAATTTATAGCGAAGACTAACTCGCTGACAAGCAAATGAATACAAAGGATTTGAAATCGGATAACTTTGTTCAACGTTTTTGAACTGTTTCAACTGAAACTGTTCTTAAAGTATCTTATTTTGCTTGATTGATGGTTGAGAAAGCCTAGCTAAGTTCTCAGCATTTTTCGGGGGGGGGGGGGTTTAAAACTAACTTCTTAAAGAAATGTTAAAATTTCCAACAAACATTGTGGATTGAGCCACCTTTCACATATTGATAAACTCTGAAAAGTTGCAAACGTTTTCAAGTTTTTTTTTTTTTTTTCAAAGGAAGCATTCCGAATATTTTGCTTGATTTAAGAATAAAGTAACTCAATAGTTATGAATCTGATTAACTAATAGAAAATTCTAAAATAAAATTCTAAAAGCTCATTGGCTATATTAAATCTTATAGCTTTAAACGAGCAATTCTTGTATAAATTTATTTCGTTGTATCTCGAAAACAGCTCTAACGATTTGGATCAAATTTTATATTTATGTAAGGTTTTGCTTTAATTTTGGTATTCATATAAGGTTTTGCTTTTTTAATTTATCTATATAGGTATCTTTCCACAAAAAACGCGAATTTACAAAAAAAAATTAATCATTAGTGCTTTTTTCTATCTGCTCTCATGCTGACAATGTCATACAGCGCCATTTCGGATCCGATTTCACAATGGTAAAACCGAATGTAAGTTCGAAAATATAAGTAATGATACAGAAACTGTAAAATGAATGCTGTAATGTAGCAGATTGTTTCGAATAACCAGTTAAAGTGTATTTATGATTTTTTTTTATTTAAATGACCAATTAATATGTAGATAAAAGTGAAAAATATTCATATCCAATCAGTATGTATTTCGTATTTAAATATTTCCTCAACAAAAAAAAAAACAATTTTAGAAAGAAAGAAAAAAAGATGACTCTGAATAAGCGAAATTTGATCTTCCAGATATTAAATGAAATATCAGAAGTTTCATATGAATTTTAAATATCTTTTTTGTAATTTCAATGAAAATAACGTCAGTGGTAATATTATTGTGTGTTTTAGTAATACTTTGAAATTATTCTCTTCTAGAAATACAAAAGTTCTGTCATAACTCGTGTATAATTCGAAAAATGCTTTGCAATAAAATAATCAGAGTTTGATTATGTGCGAGGGTGTGGGGATGCTTATTTACAAATTATCTGAATCGATTAAACAAATGAATGACGTAAAAATATAATGAATTCTGATAAAATTCATATATTCAGAAAAGTTTAAAAATTTCTTAATTCAGTATTCTGTGTCACTGATTTTACAGCAGATTTACGACACATCACAAATTCCAGGTAAGAAATTGGTCCATTGGATGGAGATCAATGCCGTTAAAAGTGAAAAAGTACAATGTGTACATTTTCAAAGTAATAATTAAAAAAGTTAATACTTTGATATAAATGATCGATTATTATTCTCGCTTTATCATCTAAAAAAATTAACTCACTGATTATATAATTTCCTAATTCAAAATTGATACTTTAAATTTATCAGTGTAATATAGAGTTCCTCTAACAATAATACATACTCTAATAATAAGACAATATATTCTTTTCGGTAGTACAATTTTCACACAAAAGATTTGAATCAATGTATTTAAAAAAAAAATATCAAAATTCGCAAGAATATTAAACTGGTATCATTAAAAATATTTTTTTAAAATTCTGAAACGATATAAGAATTATTTTGTGCAATAATATTTTCTGAAGTTACCGAGGAAAACGGCAAACAGTAAGTGTAAAAATTGCTTTCATATTGTAGTACACTTAATGTTTCGTTCAATCAGGATCAACTCTATTGAATAATCTTCTGAAATACTTAGTGAATGAAACATACTATGTAATACGTATAAAACTTCACTGACGAATGATTTCATTTCTTATCCTCATATTTTTTCCTTAACATTTTTAGATTCTTCAACCGGCGACCCCGGAGGCAGTCAAGGTGTTAGCACTTGCAGCATTAAATTAAAATTTACATTAGATGAGAGAACAAAAAATCAGGGGGGGCTTGTAGCATAATAAAAACAACGGAGTTCAGCTCCTAAGATTGTAGTTAGGGATTGCAATACCGGACCAAAAGTTCAATACCGGTATTCGGTATTCTTTAGATCTTAATACCGGGATACCGGTTTTAATACCGGTAGAAGAAATTTTTGAAAAATAAAGAAAACACAGGTGTTTCTTTGTTTTATTTGCCAGTCTTATTAGACAGTGTAAATATCACAAAAAATAATTTGTAACTTAAAATTATAACAGTATATAAAGAGTCGCAAAAAAATAAATAAACATCTTATTTATTTAAATCTCAAAAATGTGTAAATATCACCACTATTCAGGCTGTGGTACCATTACAAATTTTTGAAATGTAGTCTAAAAAACATAATTTATCAATTGTACTGTCATTAAGCCTGGAACAGAATTTTGTGCAAAAATTACCAGCTGTCGAAAACTCTCATTCGTCATCTACGCTAGATGGTGGTACTGTTAGCTATGCGCGATATACTTTTTCGAAAGATTTAACGCTAAATCCCTCATCTTCAAATAAATCGATTTCTCTTCGGATGTTTTTGAATATAGCTGATTTCTGTATTGTATTTTTGGCTTGTTGAAATTTTTTTATTTATCGCTAATTCTAATTTTTGTTCAAGAGAATTCCTTTTTCAGTATCGACATTAGTGTCATCATAATCTTCGACAACTGTACCGAATTCTTCTGAATGTGGATATTTTTGTGAGAAAAAAATTTTAAGAAAACTCACTATAAATTTGATTAGATTTGAATTTGTTAGTCTCTTTTCTTCTTTTTCATTTTCATTTTTAAAATCATTATAATTATGTAAATACCGTAAGACATCTTCTATTTCGGTACGCCTTTCTTCTGTGCGATTTTTTAATGTAATATATGATTCTTCAGATAGTGACGTGTGCTGTTCTTTCATTGACTGCAACATGAAATTTATTGTTGTAGTAGCTGTTAATAAATTAGAATCCATCCGACATACTACCTCAACAGCCAGTTTTACTGGAAGTAGAGCTGATACAGTTCTGGATATTAAGTCGAATTCACTATCTGAAAAATTAATTTGCAGAGTTAAGTTGATTACTGCTTTTTGGATTGAATTTCTCAGTTTCAAAAATCGTTCCATCATTAGGAGTAAACTGTTCCAACGTGATTTAGAATCTAATAATAACATATATTCTGTTTTATTTTCAATTAGTATATATTTTTGTAGTATGTCGAATTAAGCCCATCCTAACGCATGCGCAAAAGCGCGGAGGGTTTTACAATCCATTGTCAAACAATATTTTATCACTTCTCTAGATAGTACAATGCAACTTTGTATTCACAGTCTAATTAATTTCGCCCGTTAGGGAGACATAAAAACAAAAACGTATACTATTTTGCTGTGTTGGTGATCCCTGAATGTATAGTGCAGACAATTTAAAAAATTTCTAATAAATAACGAAAAAACGGTATTTAAACTTGTGAATATCGGTATTACAAAATTGTACAAATGGCTCAAAATACCGGTATTCGGTATCCCGGTATACCGGTATTGCAATCCCTAATTGTAGTAGAATATGTTTGAATCTTAATCTTACTATATTTCAAAATCATCTATATTCTATTTTGAAAGAAGTAATACAAATCGAATTGTAATCGAATAAATTGTACAAAAAAATTGGTGTCATTAAAAAGGCAAAATTTTGAATTTTAAATAGCATTAAAATATTTCAATCAAAATTAATTTGCCTCAAAAATATTGCAAGAAAAACGGCAAAACTTCGGTTAGTTTCCAATTAATTGACTATATAATTAACTTATGCAATTTGAAAATTTGAAAATATCATTCCACTTAACTCAAAAATAAATGCAGAAAGTTTGGTTGAATTCGGCCTAGTAGTAGGCCTTCAAAGTATTAAGATATAGATACACCACCACTTCATGACATATACATACTCCCGAAATACATAGATTGCCACAATGACTTATTTATATTAAGACAAACCAATATTTACTACGATAAATAGTATATTTATCGCAGTAAATATTGCGGGAAATTTAATATAAAAATTTATTTCGCGAATATAATTAAATAACACTACAGTAACTATAAACACTCCATTTAAGATACATCAATTTTTAAACATAAAATGATTTTATGGTGTAACACGAATCTTTGATTCCCGCTTATAAGCTACAAAACTTTAAAATTTTAAATTCTGGTCTAACAAATTAATTTTCCTTACAACTACTGATCAGCGTATAATGAGATATCCACCACTCACAACACACACGAGGTAAGCTTCATTAACTACAACCGACTCGAACCTTTCCCGCAGATGACAATGAATCACCGCAATGGCTTTCCTTTCAATTTTTCCAAAGCCATTAGAGCCAGCGGGCCGGCTCTTATGATCCGAGAACTAATCTCTTAGAGTCAGGAGAAACAACATCGCCACTCTATTTCCTCATCAAAGACTGCCACAGCTGCACCTTGGGGTGGCGCGTTTCATCGAATTAAGATAAGCGTGTAGGGGCGCCAGCAGCTTCGTTTCAGATATTGTGCCCCACACTCTGTAGAAACCTACACAATTAGTGTGGTACCGGTAATGGCAATTCAGTGAAACAGCAACTTTGGTGATTTAATTGCAATGTGATTATTCCGAATGCAAAACTGTGGTTTGTTAACAATTTGGATTCAATGGTTTCAGGACATTTCATTTTTTACTCTAATTCGATCAAAGCGATAATTTTTTTTTTGTAATTCTTAATGTAATTAATTTGTTATTTTCAAATTCTATAAGGGGATTTTTCTTATTTTCAATGTTTTGATATTGGATATTTTACAATGATCAATTCATTGTTCATTGTTCTCGGTGGAAACCATCAAGATGTCATCAAATTTTTAAACTAGTGATATAAAAATTTAATGTCGGTTTTTTTTTTTTTTTTTTTTTGTTATATGGCAGCTAAAGGAACTAAAACAAAACATACAATAATGCTCGAATTATAGTGAATACATACATCATTTTCTGTCTGATAAATGTGAAAATAATACGATTAGAAAATCTATTCACCACTTTTTTTTTTAATTTTTTTTTTACAAATTAGTGTATTTAAAACCATGCAATGCAGACAAAGGTGACTTTTTTTAATTTCAAGCAAAAACAAACAATCGAAAACGGAAATGATTTACTTGCTTTATCCAGGAAGGCCAGGATGATCAGGCCATTTTAACATTTGCACTAATGACAGCTTATTTAACATTAATAATAATCAAAGTACACAGATACAGTACTGTAATCGATACATATAAAAAACCTCTGTGTGTGTGTCTGTGCGTGCGCGCGTGTGTTGCTTGCGGACGTGCGACTGTAAATAATTGTAATGTAGATTCAATACAACTCGAGGACTGAATTTTAAAATTTAATGAAAATTTTTTACTTCATGTTTTGTGTTGTTTCTAATATATAAACACAATCGAGTGATTTTTCTCGATTCCAATCGAAAAATAGGCGCCCATGAAGACAACTGATGACTTAAGTCATAAACTTTCATATGAAACAAAAATTTGCGAAAGCGAACCAACCATTCGATCTGGGGGACTGATTCATTTGTTTTCGTTATTGATTTAATATGTAGATAATTTCATTTGCAACAAAACTTTCTAATTTCATTATATTCCCATTTATTAGAACACCTTCACATTCAAAATTTTATTTCGATTTTTATCATTTTATTGCCTTTTTTTATAAAAATTGTTCATTTAACCATAATAAAAAAAAACTGTTAACTAAAGAAAAATAAAAAGTACCAAATAAAATATCAGCGATAAAAAAGATTCGTGATAGCATTCAATAAGAAAAAAAAAACCTCAGAAAAATCTTTAAAGAAAATTATTAGCTACATTATTATTAATTACTTCTTTAAAAATAATATAAAGACATTTCTTAGTAATAAACAAAATAATTTCAATATTTTATTATTCTATTAGCATTATAAAAAGAACAAAAAAGATTTTTAGTCTTTAATTATAGATAATTTAATGTTTTAATAGCAATTAGAACTTTTCTACACCTTTTTGTAATATAAACTAAATTTTTAAAAAGACTAATGTTTAATTTCTCTCTTACTTATTGCGAGAAATTTCTTGTTGCATAATTTAACACAACGTTCAACAACAAAAAAATTATTAATAGAATTTCTTTTATAAAATGTTGCAATATACAAAATGAAATAAAAATTAGAGAATCCATTTATAAAAACAGTAAGCACACTCAAATAAGATTAGGATATAAATTTAAAATGAAAATAAAAAATTTCTATTTAAGAAAATATATTTAATACAAAAAATGCAAAACATACATCTATTCGCGTACTAAAAAAATGTTTAATTTTCTACTTTTTAGCTTAATGTAAAATTTACTATTATTAATATTATAGATACTATAAATCAATTTTTATTTTGATGCACGACTATGTGGAAAATACTAATTGAAATAAATGAATAGATAAAATGATTACTAATTTCCGGAAATCAAATAGTATATTGTCGAGCATGCCTAAAAAAATTGATGATCAAAATTCCATTTTTACATTCATAAAATAAGTTAAATAAAAATATTTAAAAATTTTCATTCCTTTCTTGTAACAGAAAAACTGCAATTATTTCCAAAAACATATAAATTCCCAGTTAACATTCCATCGATATCACGACAAAAGTTAAATACGATACAGAATTAAAAGAATCGATACAGAAATTAAAAGTGCAATCCAGAGTCAAATTGATTTTTAAGAATGAATATCATTATGAAATCATAATTCCCAACCAGATAACATAACAAATTTTTAATGCCACCTCTCACAATATTTACGCATTACTTATCGAAAACTCGTAATAAAAAAATATCGGAAACCCTAAGCTATTCTAAAGTCGTTTGCAAACACTTCGGCACACCTGCCTCGATAAAAGCTTAAGTACGGCTGTCGTTTTTCTTTTTCGCTGCTAATAATCTCTCTGCACACACGACGAAGCCGCTTCTCCTCTGCACAAACTATCAAGAATAAATAATACCTGAAGTAGCATGTTTTGAAAGGCTTTATTGATGTTTCTCGGGAAATATTGACAGAGTGTTTCTTGAAGTAACTTTGATTCGACCTTTTCAGGTTATGGAATTCTTTGAGAAAAGGAAATTTAATTAAGTTCAAAGTTTGAAAGGTTTCCATAAAGATATGAATTTAAGCACAGAAAAAAAAATATTTTATATAAGTGATAAGTTACAAAAAAAACCCGTTTCATTATAATAGAAGACAGACTTCGCCCAAAAGTTCTATTTTTTATCTTTCTCCCACCCATCGTACAAATAAACATCAATGTGGTGAATATCTTATTTCAAAAGTAGGCTAGACTTAGGATTAGTGTACGATCACCAAAGTTGAATTATTTTAGAGCGATTTCTCGCCAATTGTAAATGTGATAAAATTTTATTACAACTCTAAAAACCGCCTGTTAACAATTCTCGTACCCATTTAGGATGGTGGACTTTTCGGCAAATTTAGGTAGAGTGGCATGATTTTGACGAGCTTCACAAGAAACCGTACATTAATCTTAATTTTTACCCAAAAGAATTTCTATCTTTGTAAAAAAATAGGTTCTCAAAGAATTTAAGATTAGGATAATTCCTAGTTTTTTCAAAATGAAGAAATTTATCAAATCAGCTTTAGGCATTCAGATAAAATAGAAAACATTTAAAGCAGAGATTCTCAACTTTCTTTAGACCACCTTCCACTTTACAAAGAAAAATTCAATGGTTCCTTTGTCAGAATAATTAAGGTATCCGACTAGGTTCGGAGAGGATTTTTCAAAAAAAAATTAATGTTTATATTAAGTTTTTTATTAATATAAGGATAAAATGATAAAAAAAAGTTAAATGTAAAATAAAATTCTTATGTGCAATATATGAAATTATCTATGAAATTCTGGAATTTGTTTTAACAATATTTACCTTAAACAATCATAAATCCATTTATAGAGCATTCAACATCAAACCCATAGTTCATAACTTTCTGCATAACGAGCATTAATTATAAATTAACATAACATAAAACATAACATGAAAATAACATAACGAGCACTAATTATAAATTTCATTAAGATATCTTGATTATATTTTGAGATATGATGTTTCTCATACACTAGAATTATGAAAAAAAAGCGTTCTTCAGTAAATGTATTTAAAATTTTTAAATGCTTATAAATAAGCATCGCATACATTTAATAGTTTGATATAACTTGGTTTCAAATTGACACAGGGACAAAATAAAATATACCACTAAAAACAGAAACGTACATATTTTTTGAAACTTGAAAAAAATAAAAATGCGTATTTCATCCAAGTTCATGTTTCCGACCAAGTCGGATATCCTAATCACACAAAATATGCATATTATGTATAACTATTTTATCTGTCGCTCTATCTATAAGGAATTGCAAAGAAGAAATAAAAACTATCATCAAATGCAGTAAAAATTATTTATTTAAAATTTACAAATAAACACAAAATCTATAAGAAATTGTTAAAAATTGAAGAGATGGTTACTGCTAATGGAGCTTTAGCAATCTGTTAATGTCGTATTTCATTTTCTTTAACATCGATTGCAAATTGCCACATTCAATGACGTCAATCTGTTCGCCTTATTAGACAATAAAATTACAGTATTAGACAGTAAAATGCTAGAACTATGCTCAGTCAAATATTAAGTAGGAAAAGACCGCTGCTCCAGCGGCCATTGGAGAAGGGTACCGCATTGAGAAATTATTACATAATAAGAGATTTAATTAGTTAATCATATATACAATTTTTATCTACATGTTCACTAATTTGTGTCTCTGCTTCTAGTGACTCGTCACAATCTTCGATTAAACAAAAACTTGGTTTTTTTTTTTTCCTTTAAATTTAGAAGAAACATGCTTGGCCTGGCAAGAATAATCAATTTCTATTCATTAGATCAACCAAGCAAAAATAGTGAAGAAATAATTTTTAAAAAGTTTAATACCATCCCAAAAATCATTAAACAAAATCCCTTTTTTAAAACTCACCAATGTATACTTGAATAATACTACATTAATTAGTAGAGTACTTTAATATTTATAAAAGTTTCCAAGAATTTGTTTGGATTGTACCGACCTGATACAGTACTTTCTTTCAGATATACAGAAATTTCACAGGTAATTGCACATAAATAAAAATAAGTGGATAGTATAATACAGAAAATATAGAAGATACATAGTAAATTATTTTAATAAGGAATTTAAACGTATAATATCCCCCCATGAGTAAGCTCAAAGCAATTGCAAATATTGTAAAATAATGAATATCATTAAAATTAGTTTCTGTAACATAACAAGCAGTCATAACTGAATAAAACAAATGAAAATAACAAATCCTTTTTAATGCAGGATATAAAAACTATGATAGCAAAATTCTCGAATGGTAACAAAAGCCAGAAAACTCCCGAATATTTATTGTTTGTTCCGAAACTGATGTTAATAATCCGATATTGTTCGGGAACTGAAGACATTTCGGTTGTTCCAAATGTTACTATTACGTAAATGGTTAAATTTAAAATATATCAACTAGATTTAGTTTTTAGAGTCAAATGAATAAATTAAATAAAAATTACCAACATTTAAAGATGTCTCATATAACCAAGGACAATCCGCATTTCTTACTTTTCAACCTTGGATGAAAGAATATTCTTAGTTTGAATTAAATGCGTCGGCTTGTCGAAGTCTTCAGTTATCAATAAATATTTAATATTAAAAGGGGATTAGTCAACTATACTTTCTAACAATCAATTTCTAAAAAAGTCACCTTAATTTATGAGCAATGTGGATGAATTACCTTGCAAAGAAACTAAAATGAACATTCTTTCCAAAATTTTATCGTTGAAACCAGCATTCGTTTTCATCGCGATACAAGTACAAAAGAGAATAAAATTTTCTCCTTCATTAGTTTCACAATGAGGTTTTGATAAGGATTTCTTTGGCACGTGAATATTTAGGATAGAGAAATTTAGGTAACTTTAAAAGCATGTTGCAAACATTAAGGAATTTTATCCCTTCACTCGGAGCGTGAGAACCTATTGAATTAACAGTTTTCTAGAATGTGTATAGCATTAATTAAATTTTGAAAAAGTGGGGACTAGATTAGAAAATAAGAGAATATTTTAGAATGAAGTTAATATTAGTTAAATTAAGAAAATAAATTTAGAAATTTATTAAGATTTTAATTAGATTTTAAATTATCATTATTTTTATAAATATAACTGTAGAAAAGGATATAATTTATATATTTTCGATACTCTTCATTTAATTTTCATCCTCTTCCCTACACTTTCTAAATAGTTAATACTCTCTTGTTTTCGAAATTATATTTTATTCATTTCAGTACTTATGTATTATTAGGATTTTATTCAATACTCTCATCAACTTTCTTAGCTAAAGTCCTCACTCAGTACCAAGTTCAAAAGTGTATGGCACTTAAATTCTTAAAATCTAGTCACTTAAGCTAAATTGATTTACTTTTACGGAACAAAGCGCAAGAGCTCTACCTAAGTTGCGCCAAAAGTAAACTAATATCGAAATTAAATACGGTAATGAGAGCAAAACTTAAACGCTAAAAATAGTTCACAACGTCCCCACAGCTTGACTTTCCAAAGATTAATCTCCTGAAGAAGCAAACTAATTGAAGCTGTTAACGAGATTTAAATCAACACACTGATTCACTCCTAGAAATGTTTTTATAACGAAATCCAGAGAAATCCGAACGATTAAAAGACAAAAATAATCCATCGCGCCTCGACACAAGCAAGGTAAGTGAAAAGTGCAATTAAGTCCTTCCAACAAGCGTGAAAACATGGTAAATTTGAAGTGAGCAAACTTCCAATATTTCCCCTGCAAATATAATTCAGGCAAGTGTCGTATATTTTGTGGAAGAACGAGCCCTTCTCGGGTTGGATGGAAATCAAAGTAAATAGCCACTAGGGAACATTAGACTTTTAAATTAGTTCCCATTTTCCGAGGCTTTCTTAGCTCTCCAAAAAGCTCCAAAGATGCTGCGGGATCTGGATATGCATTACATTTCTGTTATTTTTTATTACCGAAGATACATTTCGCTGAGGATTAATGTCAGCCATTGTAGATGGAAATAATTTAAATTCTCCCCCAGGTTCTTAAATGATAAATTTATATTGCATCCATATTTTATAAGATACTTGGAATATATTTGGAGAAAAGAAAACAATATGATATCTTCTCGGAATGTATTACAAAAATGAATAATTTTGTTTTAGTACAACAAACAATGAAACCCTTTCTATATCTCTCTCGTTAATACGTCAATATTTATTTATTTCAATATTATAAAAACTTCTTTATAAGAAACAAGGATTCATTCGATATTACATCATCTACTCTGAACATTCAAGACATTGATTTTTGTTCGACATTGATACATATATTTCAAATTCTAATTAATTTCCAAATTGTTATCTGATCTAATTTATACTTCTTGATTTAATTAACGCTACTAGTGCTCTACAAAAATGTTTACTTTTGCATTTCCTCATGCTCCGAATGAAAGGATAAAAATCCTTAATATTTACCACCATTCTTTTAAAGATACCTGGATTTCCCTTCCTAAATCGACACGTGTCAAGGAAATTCCTATCAAAACGCATTGTAAAAACCATGAAGTGAAAATTTCGGTTTCTCTTTTACTCTTCTGATCTTGTGTCGCGATGGAGACTAAATATTTCTTACCACTTTTTCTTGTACGTAAATTATGCCACACGGGATGGAATAAATAGATGTTAAAAATTCAAACGTGTCTTCTCTTCGGCCAGGCATCTGCTAAAATACGTTTATATATATAACAAAACTAATCAACAAGCAAGCTTTTTACTTCATATTAAGGGGAAGTCGAACATTATTAGCACAATTGGATGCAAAAATGAATGCAGAGCTTCATTAAAAAGTATATATTTTAAGTAAGTTGTAAGTCCCAGTTTGAATCAAAATCTGGTAATAAACTGTTCTTGTTAATACGTCATTCTGGGACGATATCTTGGACGATGCACATACAATTCTCTACACTAAATTGCTGAATATATTAACTTATCTGATAGAAATAATGAATTCACAGTCAAATTAAAAAATGTGTTAGACTATGCGAATAATTTGTACCAGTGATAAATTGAGGGTTTTCGCTTAATTTTAGGCTAGAGTTAACATCAGTTCGAATTAGCAGAAATAATTTATTTGTCAACTAGAAGGTGATATGACAACTTTGACACCTTTCTGCTGCAGTTCTTTGCAGAAGAACTATGTATCACAGCAAAGTATACAGAAACATTGTGAAATATAAGTATTAAGGTATCACCACGAGTACGGGGATGAGAAGTTTACCGAATAAGCAAGTTAACGGTGTAGCGCAAAATTACTTCCCCTCCGATAATGAGATTGTGTAAAGAGACCTGAAAATGCACTTATGGAATCAGCTTCAGATCTGATTGATGCTACGACGACTATCAATCACATGACATCTGATGGGGAGGCTGACGACGACCATCAGTCATATGACTTAAGTGAGGGAGAGATACCTCACTAGTTTTGGTTACCATATGATTCCTACGTCACATGAATAGACTCCATTGCGAAATATAGATAGATTCATATGGAAGATTTAACAGAAAATCCAGTTAACTCCATAGATCAGACAAATGTAACAGAACAACAGAAATCATGAGATATATATTTCTAACGGTAACTAAGCTTGTGTCTTTAAGAAGAAAATATTAAACACATGTAATAAAATAAGTCTGAATCTTCAAACATTTTCTACCATTTCAGATAGAGAAATATAGAAATGCAATACCAGAAGAATAACAGTCAAATGTAACAAAACTCAATGTGGAAGCTTAAACTCAGTTTCCACCACATGAAACTATCATATTCTTCCAGAACACAAATAAGCGCGACATCATCGCCTGGGTATATTATAAAACATAATTTTGTCATAATCGAGCATAGAGATGAAATTAAAACAAGAATGGATCATTGTGTTGAAATAGAATATTAAATTATGTGCATAAAAACATTCCTAACTGTAATAGCTAAATTACTAATGTTCCATTGAGGTAAAATATATAAAGTAATATTGAAGGCAATATCAGAATTCGATAAGCCAAGTTCGTTATGGCCAAGAAAAATAGAAGCACATTTAAACCTACTTGTAATTCCAAAAAATAAATTTCCTTTTGAAGCAAAACTAACATAAAATGAAACATCCACTCCTAAATCGCTCCTAAAAATATTTTTCAGCAATATTATAAAAATTCAAATGATTAAAACAATCTTCATAGCAGAAAGTACTTCGTTACGCTTCATATAAAGATAGAAAGCAATAAGTGTAATTAAGCCATTTTAATATGCCATTTAAGCCATTTTAATATTTTATAAGCCACATGCAGAAAGCATGGTGAATTTCGAGCAAACAGACGCCAATATATCTGCTACAAATGTAATTCAAACAAGTGACGTACATTTTACGGAAGACAGAGCACTTTTCGGGTTGGATGGAAATCAAAGTAAATAAGGAGTGGGAAACATTAGACTTTTAAATGAGTTTCCATTCCCCTAGCTTTCTTTCCTTTCAAAAAAGCTCTTAAGTTGCTGCAGGACTTGGATACGCAATTTAATTTTTATTCTTTTGTTAATGAAGATGCATTTCATCGAGGATTAATATATGCTATTTTAGACGGAAATAATTTAAATTCTTTCCATGTTAAATTTTAATTTATACGTGACATTTTTTTATAATGTATTAGATTTTCTTCAATGAAGGAAGAAATGAAAACTAATCGACATTTTGTAATGATGAAAATCTACAAAAGATTACTTGAAATGTGTATGACAACTCCAGGAATGAATTTGAAATGTGGTTTCGGCTAAGGCGAAATGGTGCAGTATTAGCTTTTGTCTCAGGTACGCAAAAGTATCAAATCCAAAAAAAAACTGATACAGACTAAAAGTATCCAGTTATCAGTATTGATTCCCGGACTCTGACTGATAGTGATAGTTAATACTCGACTCAACTTTGGTCGGGTAATAAGTACTCTATCGACCTCATAAAAGTACCAGGTCTATGCAGTATCGTCAACCATTTTATGACGTCATGATTCAGCGACGCTTTTAACATGAATTTTGCATTTTTAGCAATATTTTTTTTATCTTTATGTGGAATGAAAGTACTTCTAACGCTTTTTTTTTCACTTCTCCTTCCAACGCTTATTCAATTTACAAGACTGACAGAATTTTCTATAAGTAAATATATTTTTACTTAAACACTTTTTTTCGACATAAATTGATAACTAAAACAACATATTTGTTATTAATAAAATAGATTAAGCATAAATAAAAATTCAACGTTAAACTTGCAAAGAATTTTTTGAATATAAAAATTTTAAATATACATAAAATAAAAATATTAATATTTTAAAATATGAAAGTAAACTGAAATACTTTTAAAAAATTAAAATTAAACTCTGGTTATCAGTTTTAGATTTTATAGAATTCTTTATTTTTCAATAACGTTCCTTTAAAAAAAATATTAATGAAAAATGTTGTTTTTTTTTCCATAATGATTGTTTTAACAAACAAAGAACAAAATTAAATCCAACAACCAAAGTTATAGGTAATAGGTAAAGAGTAATTTAATAGACATAACAGTCTTTAAATTTAATATGGATACTGTGTATGGCAATACGATAGTGTCTGTCCAAAAGAGTATTAGTTATCGGATATATCAGGTACAAAAAAAAAAATCAGATAAAAGTATCAAGTACAATCTAATATCAGTACCAACTTTTACCTCATATAATAAAATCAGATATCAAAGTAACCCTAGGTTCAGCAAAGGTGGTTGAAATCTGCGATTCTGTTTGCACTTTGAATTTAAAAAGAAATGCTTACAAAATAAACATAACTGCAAAAAAAAAAAAACATTTATCAGAAAATATATAGTTAATTCTTTACCCAAATACAAACATTTTAAACGAAAATTTGCCGTTGCATATTCAGTTTTCGAACAGCTTAAATTTTTATCAATCAAACTTATCATAAATTAGAATGATTGAAAATAAGTGTCTCAACATATCCATCAACAACAAAAAATCGTGAAAGAATGTGCATCCATTATTAAAAAAATGACAATCTAAAAGAACAGTTTTGAAACATCCAGGTGCCAAATTAGATTCCACCAGGAGAAAGATAAGTGGCATCCTGAAAAGAAAATTTTGAAGATCTTCACAGAAGATTGGAATCGACAATTTAATGGGGTGTACTCTCATTTCGTGAAACATTAGCCTCGTAAGTTTGTAGCAGCCTTCAAATTAATTACATTAGACGAATAAATGTTCGCTAGCACATTTAAATTCCTTGCATTATTAAAGCAGGCAAAGTGCATCGAATTGTATGCAAACGCGAAGGAATGTTTAAATTAGATTTAGAGAGCGGAGTTGATTTTAAAATCGGGTTCTCCTCTAGAAAGTGTTTCACAGACTTGCAAAAGTTATTTTCTAGTATCTTGCAACGAGAGATATTTTGATTATTCATTCAGTTGATAACAAATTCTCTTATATAACATATACAAATTATAAAACAATTTATTTAATTACATCAATATTTCAATATATATCATTTCTCTTTATATGGTAATGATGCAATCGCTAGACATGGATGGCTCTTTTCACTTAGGATAAGTTTTTTAAAGCAGTCATTCAGTTTCTATACAAGTAGGAATATTATATACTATTGATCATTTCACTAACCTAAGACGAGCACTTTTCGACAATTTTGTCTCACTAAGGGGTGAGACACGGAAAGATGTGCGCATTTCCAGAATCTACTTCATTGTTAAATGAAAACATTTCATCTTTTCAGCTTCTTCCCACCCTACTTTGTTAAATTAAACTCATCTTAACACTCAACTCATCCTAACGCAAAAGCACGGAGAGATTTAGCATCCATGGGCAATTAATAATTGTCTTTATGTGATAACTGGTTCAGCGAAAATTTCGTATTTAATATAAATTCAATCTTCTATGGATAACTTAATGTCACACTGTGCACCAAATTATTAATTTTTTCTTTTTTTGTTTCACATAACACCTTGCCAATCTATCATTCAATTGAAAAATATATATATTATTTAAGAGGAAAAAAATATTTCCTATTACTTAATCGGCCCTGCAGGTATCTACTTAAGCTCAGCTGCGTCCCCAATTTATCTTCACTTTTAGATTTTTAAGCAATTAGAAAAATTTAATCAAAGTCTGAAACTAAGTAAAAGCAAAAAATAATAATAAATTATTTTTTTGAAAATAATTTATTATTCACCACTGAAGGTTAAAAAAATACTTCGAAAATCTTCCGCTAAGTTCAGACCAAAAAAAAAGGCAGCAACAGTTTTTTTTTTAAAAAATCGATGGTAAAATGACTCCAACCTTTACTCTGTAAACGCCATCAGACCATGAAGTTAATCAGAAAGAGTAGGCAAGACTTCTAGTTTTGTTACATGTTAGTTTTTGACATCATTTTTTTTTCTCTCCCTTAAAAATTGGTCACTGTGACATGCACTAATAGATTGGGGGGAGGGGGGCGCAGACAAAAAAGTTCTTTAACGGTCTTTCTTAGTTGGTAACATGGACGGTAGGAATCTTGCTGGTCGTTAAAATGCCCAATTTTACAGAAAAAAGTAATTACATGAAAAGCGATTCTTCAGTTTTTCTTCATGGCCCACTTAAAAAAAATGTAATTTTAGGAAAGTTTTCGAAATATTTTGGTTTAAATTAGTTTCAAAAATTCTGTTCGAAGTTTCATCTAAAAGTAATAGGGATTTTTTCACAGATCTGACTTTTTGCTCTCAAAGAGCAGGATCTTTTTTTCTTTTTTTTTTAGAAAGAAATGAAGTTTGTCATAATTAGAAAAATTTCAAATTAGTTAAATTGTCTTTAAAAAGTATAAAAATATTTTTATTTGATTTCAAAGGTTTTCTCAATATATATATATATGTTTTACTTATAAATATTTTTCGATAAACTACGACAGCCTTTTTTTTTCCCCAAACTCCGACAGGCCATAAAAAATTAAGTGCAAAGAGAGAAAAATGAATTTATTAACAATAGTTACTTACAAATATATTTACTTTTCGACAGAATCGCTACGAAGAACAGGTATTTGTAATCAGTGGACAAAGTATCCGATCACATCCGAGAGCATTTTTAATGCCAATGAAGTATTCTAAGATGTCTTTGTCTAAGCGACAAAGCAAATAGGAAGGCAGAAAACTAGAAAAAAATATCATAAAAAAATACTCTGAACTTATGCAGTTTTAAAAAAGAATTTGTCGAAAGAAGGTTTTCATTCCTCGGGAGAAATAAATTCCCGCGCAACTCAAATATTTACAGTGATACCGGAGTTAAAGTAATTATTATTTATATTATTTTTAAGCGTCAAAGTTAAGGGACTATAATCTTTTAAACATTTAATTTTTTGAAATATTTTAATGATTTCATATGATAATCGAAACCTTTTAAACATTTTTTGGTATTGTATACGTGTGTTCGTTAATCAGTTTAAAAAGATATAGTCGAAAATGAGAAGAAATAGCATTGCATCACTGTTGACTTTTCATTCAGAAACGTTTGCTTTAAAGTCATTTTTCTCAATACTACATTTTCAGCGCTCGTGGGTAAAATAAAAATGGTACATCGTATCAATATGAAATTTTCTAGGTATGCCTATACACACACAATAAAGAAACTCATGCAAAATCAAAGCATTATTATATATACTTTTTTTCAGTGCTTGCTGATACGCTAAAAATGTTTTTTTAATTCTTTATCATGTTTTAACATAAAAAGTTAAACATTTTAACATAAAAAGTAAAATAACTCTAATAAATGAATTAAAATATTTATCACTTTGCATAATTATCAAGCTATGTTCTTTGGGAGTAAATTGTTGCTTATATAAGTTGCTTATTTTCTGAAAACTTTGCGCACAAGCAAATTCTATTTTCGACAAATTTATACGGAACATTTTTTGACAGATATTGTAATGAAAATTATTTCATTGATTTAAAAATTCAGAATTATATGGTTAGTGTCTTATAAAACTGTGGTAAAAAAATTCTATTAAATTCAAGATTTTTTTTTTTTTTTAACGTTAGAGAAAGTCACATTTGCCCAATTTTCTGCTTTAGCTGTTAAAAGTCCTACAACCCTTTAAAGCTTATCTTTAAAACGTAGATATTATATAAATGAGATAAGTCCAAAGGACGCAGAGTGGAATCGAACTGACTCCTCTTGCATAGCATTGAATGGAAACAAGGAATGACATAGACTACATCCTCAGTTGTAAACGAGGAGGCAATTTCACTCGCGGCATTTCGAAAATTGCTTACTAAACTGAAGATAGCAGATGGTACACGATCGGGGCCTTGTCTTCAATTATCTTGAGGTCTATATATAGCATACATAGAAGAGGGTTTACCCTCTCCCACAAGCGGCAGGATCTTGGTACGAGTGGGATATATTCACATTATTTAAAATTCTAAAATCTAAATTTAATATCATCTAAAATTTATAATAAGAATCTTCTCTGTTCATTGGTTATCTGAATGTCTCTAACGGCATCAAAAATGGCGTAACTATATACTTAATTTGACAACAAACTGCATGCCATCAGCGCGAATTTTCTACCTTTCCTATGCAAAATTTGCCACATTTAAAATGGTGGCAAATTTTGCATCCAACAGCATGTTAATTTAAATAAAGAATGTTGATAATAGTTATTTTAAAAAATAATTACAATCATTAATCCTATAACCATAAATGTCTTATAGTGCAGCGCGAATTTTCTACTTTTTCTATGCAAAATTTGCCACATTTAAAATGGCAAATTTTGCATTCAACAGCATATTAATTTAAATAAAGAATGTCGATGATAGTTATTTTAAAAAAATAATTACAATCATTAAGCCTATAACCATAAATGTCTTATAGTGCTTTATCTGAAGATTTCAGAAAATAATCCTGATGTAATAAAAAAGGAAATAAAATGCATTATACCTTAATAAAGAAAGCAAAGTCTTCTTTCCTTAACTTTAAACAGTGGAAGAGAAACAATAAAAGTAAAGTAATATCAAGAAAAAAATAAATTGTAATATTTTAAGGTTATGTAAAAATAATTTTAGCAAAATAATTTTCGAAATTTATTGCTAAAATTGTACTTATTTTTCAATTAATTAATATTATAAACAATCACTTCCAAGCGCACATTTTCAATCTAAAGTATCAAATTTTTCAAATCTATGTCTTATGATATATACTGTAGAGAACCAAATATACAAACACACATTATTCTCCATTATTAATAGAAAACGCAGAGTATTTTTACTAATAGTATGAGTAATAATTTTAATAGTAACCTATTAGCTTTCTGTAAACCTTTAGAGCATAGGCATACGCTTCCAGTTGGAAAAATGTTTTTAAATGACAAAAATTATATTTCATGTTTGAATTAATAAATGTAATGCTGAAAAACTTTATTACAACAAAACTAAATTTTTATACATTCCCTTGGTTCTATTAGTCATATTTAGAAAAATAAACTTATCATTAAAATAATTTAATCAAAAAAATTTTAATTAAAATTTAGCAAACATTCTCAGATGTAGAGTTAAAAGTAACACGTCCAACTTTATTATTAATAAATATTTACCATTTCATAAAATATGCCTAAAAACTGCATTTATATATACTTATGTAATTACTCACTTTTCTTCCAAACAACTTTTATTCTATTCCTTGCCCGAATAAAATAATCAAGCACTTATATACAAAGCCATCTTTCAGACTTAAGACTTTTATCGGAGGTCCCTATCGCGTAACTTCAGGTATGAAAAATAAATAATTTTGTCAAAAAGAAACACGTACGATGTTAACATCCTTAAGGGGCAACGTCCAAGCTGCTTTGAAGGATATTACTATGCATAATTTTTTAAGTCCCCAAGTTAAGATATGCCATAAAATATAGCCCTGAATAGAGAAAATGGGTACAATGTGCGCTACACTTTAAAGGTGAGATCGTATAAATGTTCTACACTCGTAAAGTCGATACTGACTTCTTGAAAAGGCGGCACAGCTTTAAAACTTTATGGTTGGCTGAGGTATCATAAAACACGTGATGATAACCGAGAGGAACGTACTCATTTATTACTTATAAAGAAGAAATCAATCAAAGATTCCGAAACTTCTAAAGATGTTAATTTCGATCAAGAAAGGCGAGATTTTCATCAATGAACTATGTAAAAAAGTAAAATATAAAATTCATAGATCAATATAAAGGAAATAAATTATCAGGAATGCACTGCCTCCCACTTTATCGTATGAATCCGCAATATGCCATGTTGTAGGTCTTACTCTTTTGTATAAGGAAGAAAATAAGAATTTTTATTTTAGATCTTCTTTTACTGGACAAATGTACCCAAATTCTGAAATAGATCTATCTGGGTGAAAAAAAAATTCATATTAAAATACATCTAATAATGCTTTTCATTTCAGAAATCCACATTTATCATTTTGGGATGATTTCACTTCACTAAAAAGCGAAAAGCGATTATAATTTTTCTGAGGGTTTTTTTTTTTCCTGGTGTTGATATTCCTTTTCTTACCTAATCATAAAACTTTGTTTCCATTCGAAACTTGGCGTGGTGTTTCTAAAAATTCTGGATAAAAAAAATAAATTTCTTCTACATTTTTCATTCCACCCCTATTTCAATGAAAATGAAAATTAACTGACGTATGTGTAAAAGCACGAAGGTTTGAGTATCCGAATATAAGTAATAGTTGCACTAATAAAAAATTACATTCATATGCTTAGGGACTCATCAATCAATAGATGGCCAAGTAATCAATGGATTTCGACCAAAATCAAAAATTCACAGATCAATATTTTGTATTATTTTGTATTAAAAAAAATTTATATCAAGTTTAATTCGTCTATCTAGTTCAACTTTTGAATTATAATATTCACAGATAGTCATAATGCAAAAATTCGCACACATGGAATCACAAATATAGATATTCACCAAAATATCGAGATAAACTTTTCGAAAACCTGCAATATTTTCTTTTAGTAAATGTTTTACAAGGGAAAAAACTTTAAAAGAACTAAACAAAAGTCGAATCTTAAAACATCTCATCGGAGATTTTATCATATCTTGTTATATTAATTTATTAATAAATTAATAAGCATATAACATTAGTTTTATATTAGTTTTGCTAATTTTCGAACTAATAGTACCCATCAGTCCTAAATCGGTCTCGAAAAAGCAGTAAAACTTACAGCTCAAATGCTTTCTAGTTTAACCAGCATTATTCAAAAACTGGTAGACTGCTGTGTGTCTCAGCAATGAATTTTTCCCTGCGGTCAGGCCAGCTGCTGTAAGTTTCTCTAGCTTTGCAAATTTCGGCTACCATGCGCCCCTGGACCTTTTCGGGACAGTAACCTAACCTCAAATATAAGGGCTAATCATAATTTCTACTTCAAGTCCAAGATGTCTTTGACTAACATGAGACATAATTCCCTTTTATCACGGGTCTTTGGACAATGAATTTGTCTAAAAATGATAAATCGCGTGACTGTATCATCATTTTTATACATTATTGTAAACATTTTGAAGCGAAATCGAAGGTTAAAAAAAAGTTAATGTACCCTAACTTTATTCATTCATAAAAATAAAAAAATAAAAATCACCAGAGGCAACAAATCGTTCAGATTGCAAAGCAGATGGTGCGTCCATTACTTTTCTATGCATCGGCGGCTATTTATGAAAGAAATATCCGACTGCCGATTATTTCTTCTGTCCCATAAAAAAAAGAACATTATCTTCGAAAATACAAAATATAAAATCGAGTTAAATATCATAAAAACAGAAAAGATAAAGCACTGAATAAAAATATATCGAACAGATCTATTCACTCACGCCCAACATATAGTTAAAAAAAAGAAATGTTATTTTATCGAAGTGTCTTTTTTCTTTGAGATTTAGTTCAGTGATTTCACCTTCGGTTGCGTTCTAAACATGGATAGAATTTGTTTTTATTCTCTAACATAAAGCATTTCTGAATCAGAATTCGGTAAGAAAGGATTCCTCAGATGACTATGAAAGTCGACTAGCATAGCATTAATACAGAAAGTTAATTCAATTGTATCATGGTAAAATACTAGATATAAAATTCCATTACGATTCGAATTATAACGTCTGAGTAAAAATGTATTTAATTTTTTGTATTCAAATATAAAAAATTTCGGAGAGTTTTCAAGTATTTTTAATCTTTAGAATTTAAAGAACTATTTTGCTTTATTTCAGTTGCTACTGATTATAAAAACATAATTTTTTTAAATAAATTTGTCATATTTCTCAGTTAGAAATTCAAAAATTCATAATTCAATAGTATAAAAATTCCTATCTGTAATTTTTCGAAGGATTATATACAAAATTGAAATTAAATATTAAAGTAGTTGTTTTTTTTTTTTCCTTTTGTAATAATTATATTCACTGAGACAAGCAAATGTTTCAGAAAATAAATTTTAAAACTGCAGGCCAGATGATAACTAAATAATTCAACATCAATTACTGCGTTTTAGACCTCCTTGTATACGAAAAACACATTTTTAGAAAACGTCCGTCTGTCTGTCTGCGACAAAGCTCACTCAAAAATGCTTTGGGCTAGACGATTAAAATTTGGTATCTGGTTTTTACACCAAATTTGCAGATTTTTATCAAATTTCGTGTAAAATCTATTCACGGGAAATCCGGCTGTTCGAATATGAGTTAACGCGATAATTACAAAACGAAGAGAGCTAGATAGGTGAAATTCGATACACATATTTAACATCTATCAAATCCAACTACCATTTCACTGTCTGCCGGTCTGTACTTTCAAAAACATGTAAATGCGATAATTCAGAACCACCATGACGTAAATATATCAAATTAAGTGTGGGATTTTGTGACTACAAGAGAAGTTTCCTATCAAATCTTTGCTTCAACCGATTGAGATAAACGTGCCTAAAGCACATTCGATTTTCGATTACTATTAACCGTACGACAGGGATTAATCGCCAAAAAACTCGCCAAGGATGACAATAGATCCGATTAAAATATTAAATTCACGCCAAAATTTAATATTTCATAACTATTGTACGTTATTGCCATGAAAAGGTTATCTAACATAACAAGTTCATTCGAGAATAGCGAGAAAGTTTCGGGGAGACCATTCATGCTGGTTTTATTTGCATTAGAAGGAGTCCATTTTATTTAAAACTAAAACATGGAAATTATTTTAATAATCACGACTTGAAATAAAAATTCCATGATAACGCACCAACTTTTCAAAAAAATAGATAAATTTAGTAGATCTGGGTATTATTCAGTAATGCTATCACATTAAACCATTTATAATACAAGAGTATTTACACTGCTTTGGAAGACTGGATATCGTTTTAAAAATTACTTCAAAAAGGCAATCTACAGCCATAATATTTTTTTCAACTAAAGGAATTTTCTTTATTT
The DNA here is from genome assembly GCA_026543865.1 of Argiope aurantia. Lineage (NCBI taxonomy): Eukaryota > Metazoa > Arthropoda > Arachnida > Araneae > Araneidae > Argiope > Argiope aurantia. The sequence goes on from JAPMOR010007077.1 coordinate 1,353,727, forward strand.
ACAATATTAGCATTTTAAAATAATCATCGATTTCATTCGAAATGAAATCAAATTATTTACATCAATAAAGTTTCTGCTATTTAAATAGAATCATTTTAATAAATATACATACTTCTTGTAAGTATTCCACCAAAATATGGTTAGAGAACAACAGTTAAATATGAACGCTTACTTAATGATGCCAAACGATTTACCAAAATTAATTAAAACTATAATGTTGGAGTCATTGAGTTAAGTAGATTTTGACAAATTGGCTTGTTCAGGCATTAATGGAATAGGGCAATTTTCCACTAAAGGAGTTTACAATAATGGAATTTCTAATTCGAAACTTTTATGGGGACCTATAGCACCTCATTCAAGGAACAAGGATCCATTATACAGATATAAAACAAACTGCATAAAGCAATTATCATTGGAAATTTTCCCCGCTCGAAGCAATTTTTGCCTTAACAGCGAGATTCGTGAAACATAACGGAAATCTTGTTTAATTCTACATATATTAAAGCAGATGCTCAAAACCTTTTAAATTTCTAAAAACATGCGCAAACTACTATAACAATTAAAATGTTCAAAAATTTGAATGAGTTGATCTCTTAAGTTTGAATGTAAAATACCTTATTTAGAATGAAACTTCATAAAACTTTTTTTAATGTTTGAACTAATGCTCCAAATAATGAGTTTAATATAGCTAAAGGTTCAATTTTTTTTAATTAAAAGAATCGAACATTTAACTATAATAAGGCAAGGTTTCGGCTTGATTCGTCGGTCTTTATATAGATTTTTTTAATGTACTCTTAATTCTTACAAATTTACTCTTACATTAACAAAAATGTGAGCATAAAAAATATATACAATAGTACTGCAATGCACGTGTATACAAACTAATAAATAAAGCAAAGAAAGATATTGTTGTAAAATTTGTATAAAAATATTTCGAAAAAATTAAATTTAAAGGGAAAAGATGCAAGAAAATAAAACTAGTATCATCGACTTTTTTAAATTTTGAAGCTGTATAAAAAATGGCGTTAGTGCGATAATATGCGTCGAAATTATTGACAAAGTTTCAACATTTTGATTGATCTGAAATTAAAAATTGTATTAAGATTTGAAAAATTCTTGGTCACTGAACACATTCTACCCAATAAACGAGTGCATACCAAATTTGGTAGTTCTAGATTAAACAGTTTATTTTGTATAAACAGTTGAATGATGTTTGGTTCCCGATGCATCATACAATTGACAGATAGTTCCAATATATAAACATTACCATGTTAAAAAAGTATTAGGATAAAAGCTAAACATTAAATTTTGAAAATTTCTATGAAAATTTATTCAAAAATGCATGTAAATAGAAAGAAAAGTAGATGCCTAAATAATAAACAGGTGGAAAGGTCTCCCAGAAACTTTCTCGTATAGTCTCTAATAAATATCTTGAATATACTCGAGTGTATTATTAACCACATGCCATTGACGAACAATAGTTACCAAATAGTTTATTAGCGTGCGATCTTGGGCGATTTTTTGGCGATTGATCACTGGGATGCAGTTAATAAAAAAAACACAAAAACCGAATGTATTCTTTGAAACATTTTTTTTTTTGACCGATTGATATAAAAATTTAAAATTGAAGTACAATTGTAATTTCAAAATGGCTTACCAAGTTTCAAACGTTTATGTTATTGCGTTCGAGTCATCGAGGTTACATGCTTGTGAAAATACTGACCGAAAGACGATCAGTTCTGCAGATTTAGTTCCGAATTAATTTGGTTCTGATATATTCTAGATATTAAATCTGTACGCCAAATGTTATACATCCCATTCTTTTCGTTTTGCGGTTGTCATATTAGCTTATATTTCGTCAATCCGATTTGACACAAAAATTTGGCGGAAACTACAAATTTGATATAAAGATTACGTGCGAAAATTCATTTATCTTATTCAAAGTGTTGTTGAGTTCGTGAGATAGACATTTATTTCCAAGAATGTGTTTCTCTTATTCAGGAAGATCTGAAAGATGAAGATTCGGCAAAATTTCTATTTCGAACTTTTTGAGGATTACAGTGCTATCTCTTAACATACATTGCATACGACAAAATAAGAATTGATTGCAAACTGAAGTCATTTCACATACTGTCATAAACATGTGACATCAGTATTAGCCACCCAACATATAACTGTTAACTATCTTATGATGTCACATATATGTTTTTCACTTAGTGAAACTTCAAAATTATATTACCAAAAAACAAATACATAAAAAGCAAATTCCATGCACAAGCCTGTCATAATCAACGGACAAATTGAGTTATAATCATAGGGCGTCTAAAATTTTATTGATTATATTTTAATCTTTTAATCAAAAATATGTCAATATCTGCTCCTTTATCTTTCCTCTCGCCCTATTTTGATGAATTAAACCCATCCTGACGCATGCGTAAAATCGTAGAGAGACTTTGAATCCATTGGCAAGCAATACATATATTTTAAATTATTCATATGCTGACAATCAGCAAAAAAAAAATTATCTATGCATGCCTATAGTCTATCAATCGATGCCTTATCAATGGTGATGCAAGTAACTCATATTGATATATTGATACATATTAATACATCAAATTTAGTTATTTAATTACATTATAGAGAGCTTTATTAAAGATTACTATATTTTGTATTTACAATTTCGAAAGTAATTGCACTTTGCAAATTATTGTATCCTTTTGCATTCGCAAATTATTGTAGCATTTTGCAAGTGACAAAATAATAAAACACCTCAAACATTAAGAATAATACTATGTATTATTTTATTAACAGTAGAAAGTTTAATAAATTCTTTGATTTCGTTATTATTTACATTACTCAAAAGTTATTTATAATACTGTAATGTAAAACAATAATAATTCTGTAACAATATAAACTACAATAATACGTAACTATTAAAATTAATTATGCTTGCATTTAGAATAGCGGAAGCTGGCTTACTAAAGTTCTACTTTGAAAAGGCATCAGTCTACAAAACTAAGACGTCAATCAGAAAACAGGTATATGTGTGTGTTTTTCATACTTCTCAATTAGTTAGATATTTTAGTAGGATCTAAGGCACATCAAATTCCTAGCAAGAATTCTGATAGGTCACTCAAATTTGTTAAGATAATCCTGGTTACATGGGCATGAATTGAATACCATGGCAATCTTAAAATCTTGATATTTACAAGATAATCACTAATAGGTATTAATTTTTTCGAATTAATACAGTGTAAAATTTCGTGGACAAGCTAAATAGGAAAAAAAATACCAAAATACCAACAAAAAAAAGAACTTTTAAGTGCAAAAAATGATTAAAAAATAAATAGTTTCCTAACACATTTTCTCAAAGTGGAATCTTATTTCTTTGGCCTTAAAAGAAATACAGCACCTTAACAAAAAGAAGGAAGGCAATACTCTCAAAATAAGGCAATAGAACTAACACTTTTAACAAAAGTAAATAAGTGAAAAAATTTCATTACAAGAAATTGTTCTTAGCTTCTTTGTAAAGAGAAAAAAAAATGGAAATAAAATAAAATGGTTCGAATTGATTGAGAAAAGCACGTTCCACCAAACCAAAACTAGTAATGTGTCGAGAGTAGCGTATTAAATAGAACTTTCTTCTTGGAAAAAGACTGAGCTTTTAATTCTTTAACTCTAAAATGAAAAATTATTACAAGTTCGCTTTCCACTTAGTTATAAAAATAACTAAGTATTCATCACTTGTATACACATTTTAGACAAAAAAAAATGCTCAAATTGAAAATATTTCAAGTAACAAAGTTCGAAATATAAGTACTATTGCATGAGAGCTTAGTGATTCTCATGTTAATGTTCACAAAAATGCTTTAAAGATCGAATATTATTTTTTGAACAAGAGGAATTATACTTTGTGTTTTTATTCAATAAATGGAATGTTGAAGAAAGTTATGAAGTTCAATTTTTTACATCTGTTGGTCATATTTAGTAAAACATTCTTAGCATATTAACTTCTTAAACAAAAAAAAAAAGGTTCACTCTTTTGTAATCAAAATTGATCAAGTTATGAAGCTTTGAATATCACTTTATAAATCATTTCGATCGCCATCTTAGAAGATGATCAGTCAATAACTGATGCCATATTATCAAGGCAATCATTTAATAAAACTGACTAATAGAATCGGAGAGCTGTATAAGAACTTAGGCTTCATAATTTTTCCAGTAATGCATTTATTGATTAAAAACGCAAAGTATAATTCTTTGTGTCATTAAAATATTTTTCCAACTCGAACTTCATGCATATCTCTAATGATTTAAATATTATTTACTCAGCCATAATTAAAAGGAACACCTTATATGATCATTTGCAAGCCAAATAGATTAATTCTACTTTTGGAATTTTTTTCGTATTATTTTAGAGTCAAAGCAACGGTTATATTTTTGGATTTATAGAACGTTTCCTCAACAATAAGGATCAAGACCATTGAAAACATTTTAGTGGAAGTTGAAAATAAATATTTATATATATCAGAATCCAATTTATAACTCCAAACTCTTAGTAAATCAACCAACGCACATCGCAGCATGCAATGCATTGCAATGCTTGCATGTGTATGTGTGCTAAGATACAGTAACATTTTTAATGTTATCTCATCACAATAAGAAAGTGAAAGAATTTAGTCACTTGTGCGTCAAATGATTACAATTTAAATTAATCACAAGTATACATAAGCAGATGCATAAACTTGTGACAACAAATATTTTTAACAAATATTTTTATTTTAATTGTAACAGTTTTTTTAGAAAAATGAAAATTTATACGGTTATAACCTATGCGCTGTAAAGCCAATATAGACAAACTAATAATCATTGCAAAATCTTTAATAAAAATATAACAGATAATGCATTATCTCCTCAATTAAAAAAATCGCTTGAATACCATTTGAATATTTTTTCATTTGCAAAATCGATTAACTCACATCGTCTTGCCAAAACTTTAAAAATAATAATAACGATAATTCCAAAAATATCCATTATAATCCGTTAAATAAAGGCTATTTTTCAATAATATATCTTACAGTATTTATTTGAGTTTATATTTTAAAAGTAATTTTTAAAAATAAAGCACTAAACTCACTTATTCACCTTTCTCCACTTTCCATTTTATGGAATTAATCGATTTGGCATGTGAGCGACACATATCTTCTTGTATTAAAAAAATCGATTTATATATTTTAAAACATGGTACAATTGTAACGATCATAAGTAAACAAAGTTTTACAATCCCATGAATACCCAATAAATAGCAGTTCTCATCTAATTTCGTAATGATATAAAAATTAATGGAGCAAAAAAAAAATACATTTTGCTTTTCTAAAGAAATACAAAAGAACCAAACACGATGCCAATAAACACTATTCTGTTGGATGATTTTATTCAATAGTTTCACGCTTCAATGATTTTATTCCCTCGTAAACCTACCAACAACAGATGCAATAGAAGTTTATAGAACTATCTTAGCATTCGTTGTACGAATGCTTGAATAGGGTATTTTATCTTTTTTAACCAATATATATCTGGCCTATAATAGAAAAAAATGAAACTATCATTTTTTTTAAATACATGAAAGATGTGATAAATCCCTAACTTTAACATAACAAAAACAAAGTCAATTAAATAAATTAAAAATAATTGAATTTTTCGAAGAGTAGAAAATATTGCCTCATATGAACTGAAATTTATTACGGACAGCACACTCTAGAGTATCGGGTCCGTGATTATCTGGCCTAGTTTTCTTTTATCGTAATTGAATAAGAAAGGCAAGGCGTTGCATTGGCAACATTACCAAAGCATTAGAAGCGGAAGTCTGCTATAATCCTCTTACGTGCCGTGTGCAAAATTTAAGCTGTGATAGAGAAAGAGCAGGGTTCTGCTCGGTGTTCATTGTTTCGTCAGTGTGTTACGGACCTCAGTTGTTGCCGCTATTCCTAATAATATGTAAAACTGCATAATATGTACAGGATTCGTAAATTGTTCTTGAGGTGTACTTAGTGTATTTTTAAGGGTACAACAGTAAAGATTACAGAATTTATGTTAAAATGTGAACAGTTTATATCCTTTAACTTACTTTTTCTCTAACAAATTCTGATAACCTAAGCTATAAATAAATAATATAAAATAATATGGCAATATATAAACTACCAGTACAGAGCCTTCTATTTTAATTCAACATGTTACCGGCAATTGTTTCTATATTTCACCGGGCCACGGCCGCGTTCGCATTTTATATGGCTTGAGATGAATGGAGGGCTTAGTTCTCAATAAGAAAAGAGAAAATGCGTATTATAACAGCGAATTTTTATATAAAAACTTTGTCTTCTGGTATTGGTAGGCAAAGAAATGAGTTCATAAAACTCCGGCTTATACAGCTTTTTTGTTATTAGGCCTGTCCTTCCGCCACATTAGGCCGGATAACCGGGAGTGTACTGTATTTAAATGACGTACAAGAATTCGAATTACACGCTTTCAACTTCCACGCTCTAACAATGTAGCTGTAAATGAAAAATATATTCATATGTAAGTCATATTTTGTTTAGTGAAAACATCAAACTTATTATATGAATAAAGAAAATATAGTAATTGAAAATTTATCATGACTAACTGAAAACTTAATTCATTAAAAAATCTCATTTTATCAGATGATTTAAAAATACCAGTATTGCTAGCAATCGCATATAAAAAGGAAGTTATCAATAAATTTTTCAATAAATAAAAATAAAAAAATAAGGATTTTGATTTATTTTTTTAAGTATGAAAATTTTTCTAGTTATTCTTTCTTCTCTTTCAATTCTATTATAAGAATTTTAAAAAATCTTTGAGAATACAATCTTTGAAAAAAAATTTTAACTATGCCTTTCTAATAATATATGTATAAAAACTGTTTGTTTAAAAACTACTTCCGAGAATTATAAGAAAATATAACAATGAGATTTTATACTTCAAATTTCTTTCCTAATTTTGATTATTTTAAAATTAAAACTTCCTCTCCAAGTAAATGACTTAAAATGTCATTTTCCAAATACAGATATTTGGCAATAATTTTTAAAAACATTGAAATAAAAAAAATTTGAAAATATGACGTTTTTAAATGTTATGTATTTGAAACAATGGATAATCTTTTTTTATTTTTATTGGTTTATTTATTTATTTTTTGGTTTTATAGTTTCTTTTAACTTGTCGTTACTAAATTGCACCATTCCTTAAAACACTCATCAAGTAATAAACCAATCTAAACAGTTCAGCGTGTGATATTCATTAACAAATATCAAAGAGTCTGGTAGACTGAAGTAGCTCTTCAAAACCGCGATGAAGAACCATTGAGAGAAGGTTGTCAAACCACAGGAAATGCAGTGAAATGAAGAAAAAACAAACAATTATATTTCAATCTTACGTCATTGATAAGTAGTCGAGGGAAATGACGTCACGTGCAGAGCACGCCTAAAATTAAATCATGCCCCCACACATGCAGCTAAGAACGATAGGGAGAGCGGACTCAGACGCTGGCAAAAAGCGGTCGACCTTCAAAAACGTCTATTGTGTCTTTCTCATAAAGAAAATATAAAAGTCATAATTCTTAACACCGTTAATGCAGAGAAAAAAGTGTTTCAACACTGTCTGTACTCTAAAGGTACTCTTTATATTAAAGTTAAATAGTTAAAAATAATTTCTAGTTCGAAACCGAGTAGTTATTATTTTAATTAAATAAACAACTCAATTAGTTACAAACTTAAAAGCCACACCTGCAAATAGAGCAGAAACAATTAAATTAACATTCAAAATCTGTCAGTCAGTCAACTATTTAAATATGGAATAATAACAATTTTTGTTTTATAATTAGCAGTGCTTAAGAATTCATTCCTATATTTCCCAAAAGAAAATTCAACAACAAAATATTAAGAACACCATTGACTGTTGAAAATGCTCCAGAATTTATTATATCACAGAAAATTAAGTAAAAACGGGAACTTTCTTTGGCGAAGAAACTAGACTGCGCATGTATGCATTTTTTCTCAATATTTATACAAAGGTTTAAATGAAGCAAGTAATCCTCCTTTTTGTCACTTTCTCCAGTGTTTTCATCAATGTGTGAATTTGAAACTTCAGAATTCTTATCCGTTAATTCCTTATATGAAGAATTTAATTTAGCTTTATTAAATTCATAGTTCGAAGCAAAGCTAGGAATATTTTGAGATGGATCCCATTATTTTGATCCATGGTCAGATGACGAGAACAATACCCGAGTTGACACTCACTCTGCAAACTTCCGCGCCACAGCGGTGACAGGATATTTGATTCTGACAGAGACATGCACCAGATCAGCTTACATGGCGTTACTTTAGTAGAATTGGGTTTCGAACCAGGAAACCCAGAGCTGAGACCTTATCATATGAGGAAAAAGTCATATCAGACAATATCGGGAGAATAAGCAGGTTATTGAACACTAGAATGTGATGTTATGATAGGTATGATAAGTAATTTACTACCAGGTGAAAAACGTGAACCATGGAATTATGAAAACCCACAATTTTCCATTCTATACAACGGGAAGTTTTGTATGTCTACAGTCAATAGCTAAGTGTATGCGTTGTATATATTTGAAATAGATGAAATTTACATTGTCAGGCGCATAATACTCTTCACTAAAACAGAGAGAAAAGGCATAATAAAGGTACGTTTGGAAAATATTTAAAAAGTTGTCTAAATTCTGGAATATAGTATATATACTTAGCTGGTTCATTTCCATTAGCGGTACTCCAGACAAAAATATGCCAAATCTTTCTGTTGATTCTTTAAACATTAGCGATAACGTCAAATAGCGATTCCTAGCGATGAATATTGGCGCTTACCGAATAGCACTAACCTTCAAGCTTGGCGATGACAATAGTAGTTTCAGATATTTATTTGCAAGTGGCAATGGGATGGTCTAGAGATAAGCAAAATAACAGATGTCTCCGTGACATAGTAAAAACTGATTGAACCGAATCCGGAGATCAACTTCAATGTTACAGTTGGGTGTGGCGTCGGTGTATTCCAGTAAAAGACTAAGTATCCTCTGTGCCATCTGAACCATCCGAGTTCCAGTCCATTAATTGAATGATTTTCTACTGTTGCAGAAGGATGAACAATAAACCCCATATTCAAAGTTGTTTTTGTACAGATATATGAGTGGCAATTCTTTCATATATTGAAAGTAATAAAGATCATCTGGGCACTACGGTGTTTCCAAAAAAAACTGTTTTATTTAGAAAGTCAATTTTGTGAGTTTAAATTAATAAAATATACAAAGGCTATATTCATACAGGCGCAAATTATGATGAATCCAACAAATGTAAAGTAAGTAGTTGTTTTATACTTCAGCATTCTATTTGTGCTGCTTAATAATAATGGTAATATTTTTTAACACAACATGGTTCATTTCACAACATATCGAAATTAAATATTTATATTTGATTTTTTAAATCATTGTAAATAAAAGAATAAAAAATAAAAGATACGATTGACATTTATTTCTTTACTAAAAGATGAGCCCGTCTAGACAGCTATTATTCAGTTAACATTATCTCAGATATGATGGTCACATTAATTAACGAAAGTCACAGTAGAAAATCTCATGCACATTGACATATTATATATAATTTGCAAAACACACAAGAACACTTTAGATGTAACTAGAAGTAACTATAAAGTTCTGTTTGCATGCAAATCTTTCTATCTATGGCCACAAATACTCAAATCAAAACTAATCACCATAATCCGACTGAAACAAACAATAATTCACTAAGACACACAAAAAACTGTTAAAGGAAATATTAGCAATAACCTACTATTTGATCCGTGACGGAAGAATATAATGAATCAACAAAAATAATAAGAAAAAAAACTGCAGACCTCGGTTCGTTGATCTTTGCTATTGATATATGCTTAGATTTATTGGCATAACGATGAATAAGTCAATTTAAACATTAAAAAGAAACCTGCCTCAGCTGCTATGCGCAAATGCAAAAATTGAGATTTTGCATCCCAAAAAGACGCAGACTAAAAGAGCAACCACTGCGTTACAAATAGCTGTGGCCGATTATATATACAGATTGAAAATTTATTTTCACCTATGTCATTTTAATTCAACTTAAAAAACATTTCAGATAATATATCTATCATTTCCAGGGCAGTTTTCCTCTATAATTAATTTAAAAAAAACTCTACTATCAGAAGAAAAAAATACATATCATAGTCAGCATGATTGAAAAATAATGATACTGCTACTTTTACAATTTGCCAGTCAGTTTTCTAAATGATACTAACTGCGAATGTTTATAAAATAATGTATGCCACAATTCCAATTTACAGAGCAGGAAAAGCCTCGCAGTGAATCGTTACGTCCAGTTAAATATTCTTGAATTTCAGCAATTCAAACAAATGAATAGAATGTAATTTTCAAAAAAATTATGAAATTAAACAACTACGAAAGTTAGTTAATTTCATAAATTTCTTTCTCCTATCAATCTCTGATGATACTTTGGTGTTCGTATCTTTCTATATACAAACATACACAGTCAGAAACCAATTAAAAATAAATATTTATAAATAAAATAAGATCGAAAGAGATTTAAACAGAAATTATAGAAATGAAACCGGTTACTTTTTAGAGCGAGACAAGTATTTATAACATAAATATTGGCAACATAATTTACAATTTAAAATGCCAGAAGGTTTAGTAATTAGTAGATATATGCTTCTGTATTATATTATATTATATTATATTATATTATATTATA